>JAHWFP010199608.1:0-13917 GCA_023313725.1 Lithobius niger
AAAAGCCACACATTGGAGTCAAACGTGAACTGAATGCCAACTTTCAAGCAGATCGGTCGCATAAATGATTTTAACTGAGGGGAAATAGTTGTTAATAAGTAGGCCTAGTAATAAGTAACTAGCATAAAATTAACCATGTCGCGACATCTTTTTCGTAATGAAATCCTTTGTCCGCATCTGTAAAACAAGGCTTTTTATCTATTCAGTAAACCCCCGTCGTATACAAAATTTCTAACGCTGCCTGTATTAGCATTTCTAGCACTATCTGTTTGGTATAAAATAAGCAGTAGCTAGCCTTCGCAAGTACTGACATTCTTATATGGATGGTTCACTCAATATCACACACAAAAAATCAAGCACTTTCAAGAACTTTTTCCAGAACCAATATAATTTTTCAACGACTTTAAAAAAAGACCTAAACATTTTTTTCACGGACCTTTATTAATAAATAACGTTGATCGAATAAGGCTGCTCTGCTTCAAACAGGGCCTCGTTTTATTGGGAAAGAGTAAACAACATTTACTTCATCAAACGCTAAAATTTCATGTTTTAATCTAATGAAGAAAAAAAGTTTTTTGTTTTTTATTTGTTTATTTTATTTTTATGGTGTTGTTAAAGATTAGGTTAGGTTAGTTGCATTGGCTCGAACTCCGCCAGGAAGGAGTTTCATAGGGTTGGCTCCCTTCCCCCCTCCCCCTCACCCCATCGCATCGCAGCTTTTTTTTCGCGTTGGATATTATATACCGTAGCTTTCTTTTTCCTATATCCGTTTTAATAGCCTAGCAAACGACTGATGAAAACTAATGGAGCAACAACATTAAAAGATAAGCTCAACAATATTATGGCAAACATGCAAGTTATTTAAAACAAATCGCACGTTTGCATTTCTCTTGCTCAAAGCTAAAGCATTATTTTAAATTGCGACCAAAAAAAATAAATTGAGGGACGTCAAGACGTAGTTAACAACTTCAAGCATCTTTTGCGAATTCTTTTTGACTGCATTTGTGCAGTTGATGCCAACAGTTGGACAGTAAAAGCCAGTAATCTTCATTTGGTACTTGGAAGGCAAAGGTCTAGTTGAACAGTCCGTCGTTCTTCTAGAGGAGGGGAACTCTTACACCTCAGGGCCGTCACTGGCTATTTGAAGGTGGTGGCGTATTGTCACGTGATCAGAGAAACCTAGGGGGAAAAGAGATAGTGGGGAAGAGTGCAGGGCAGCTACGTGGGGGTAGCAACGAGACAGCAGGAGTCATTTCGTGACACCACGCTGTGACCGAAGAGGGAAACTTCCTTAGCTTGACTATTTTTGTTTACGTTGATAAGAAAATGTTTCCATTCAATTGGGCAGTTTCAAACGTAAGTGTTTTAAAGTTTGTTTTAGGTGCCTCTTGATTTGGCTGAATTTCGGCCAAAAGTTCAATTACTTCAATTACTAGTCTACGACAATTTAATATACACATTAAATGTCTATATTCTTTAAAACATATATACTTAAAGTGAATGTTTACTTCAAGTAGTAACAATAATGAAATAACAATAAACAATTATCCATAATGGTTTTAACAAATAAATTTATTGGAGCCTTAAGTCACTTAAAGCGAACTAAGATTCGTATTTTGAACCGGTTCAATTTTAAACTTTAGTAGACATTAAAAGGAGAAATTAGTATTCTAACTAGGAAACCTCCGATGTTGGCAGGGGCGAGATAATCTCCGAAAATAGGCCAGAATATATGCCATAACTGCTGAAGAAGGCTGGCTGGTAGTCTCTCACATTAGACTTCGCTAAGGGACTTTGCCAGGGCCCCTGTCCATTCACCCATCATATCAACTCTTTCAGACAACTAGGCTCAACTGTGTGATGTCACCATGATGATTTGATGTCATTTGTTGAGTGTGGGTGGGAGGGATTTAGGAGGGATGTAGTCACCCACACTCTTCAGTTTGATACTTCTCTCGGTGGTAATTTTTGCAATGCATTTTTTTTCATGTCAATTGTAATGCTATTGGATGTTAATGTTATTACATGTAGTTTCCGACATTTTTAAAAAATTTTAATATTTATTTTGGAGTAGTCAGTAATTAATGTGAACCACTAATGTTTTATTTTTTCACACAAATTTTTAGATTAAGTTTAATTATTTACTTGATCATGCGATCTTCTTATTCCTATAAAATATGAAGTGATCGTGGAAGTGCTTAGGCTAACCCTACACCAAATCCTCCGTTTTAAAACTTGACGCATGCGTCGTACGTATCTTGGTCTGTGGTCGAACGGTCAGCTTTGCTCGTGTGTGTTTCAGATGTTATTAATAGTAGCAAGAATTTATAGAATTTGGGAAAAGAATTTGTAACTGTAAAAAGTCCCTATTGAAACACGGTAGAATCGTCCCTATTAGTTCATTCCGAGTTTTCAGAGGGCGCCACGTGTTCCATCTGGTAATTTTTGATCACTATTCAGCCCAAATCTAAAGTAAACTAAATTACAACTAAGCTAGGATAAATAATAACTAAATACAAGCTAGTTTCGTTAGTTTAGTTAATTTTACGCTAAAAACTGAGTAGAAATTCTCAAATAAAACACATGGCGCCCTCTATAAACTAAGACTGAACTAATACGAATGTATCTAAGACGTTTCCGTATGAGTCTCAGTCACAAATTCTCCTCCCTAATCCTATAAATTCTTCATGGTAGGTTAGGTCAGGGAAACGAGTTTGAGTTTATGTTCGGACAGAACCATCCAAAAAACACTATTGCAGCAACGTTTTTCGATTTATCATGCCTGTTTTAATGCTGTTTTAAATACTGATTTGCGCTTTCCTCGCCCAGTTATAGTTTGTTCCACATTATCTTTGCAGGAAACTGACTGTATGACGCCACGTCTCCTTCAGCTACGAGTGCAAAAAATACGTTTAAATATCCCACTCGCAGACTCTAACAGTAACTGGGTAGAGTCTCCATGTGTGATATCCACACGTTTTTCACTCGTACTGCAAAGAAACGTGGCATCATACAGCCAGTTTCCTGCAAACATAATGTGGAACAAACTATAATAAGGGAAAAAGGAAAGCCTAAATAACCGCATATTTCGGTTAGAAGAAGTGACAGACGGTCAAATTGAGACACGGACTAACTAGACAAGTTAATAAGCACTCGATCTTACGGAATCGTGCTACAGACACGGTAGTTATTAGTCTTCAGCACGTGTTATTTTCCTGTGAACTCACTCTCGCCTGTCCAGCCCTTCCAAAACTTGCCCACAGGGCCAATTAGATCTTCACTAACAAGCTCCGATCTGCTTTTTAACATGCTCAATGACTACTAGCTTTTTTGTCCCAAGATATTTACGATCTATGAATGAAGGAAAGTCAGCTGATAGTGTGTAAGACGGTAACATCGTAACGAGAAATAAAGCCATACCAAAATAACCAAGGTCACAGCGAGGTTAAAGTAAATATGAAGCGACTTGTGTTCATACACAATTCGTAAAACCAAAATTGATATAAGAGATGCTACCAAGTTTCCAAAAAAGGTCGGCCTTTGAAAGCAGTGATACTATTCGACCAGGAAAAGGCCGCCAAGGTTAACCCTATTAACCAGCAAGCTTGGTGCACTGCGATCTTCTTTGATTATTTGTACGCCAGGAGTTATTATAGTAATCAGCAAATATGGCGGATTGCATAAATGTTAACGTCGGAGACTTAGGATTGTATAATTTTTAGTCCAACATGTTTCAAAATTACTGACGAAATTACGGCACTGAGCAATTCAGCCATTTAAGCTGACTGAAATAAGGTAATAATCATGGGTTCAAATATTATTATCGCCCATCCCTACAAGAAACATTAATGAATTTAAGGAATTAAATGCCAACGTGGTTGCAAGAGTTGGTCATAGAGTCGGGCCGTTTTAAGAACGAAAAGGATAGTCCAACTGTGGACCTACATTAGGGAGGGCAGATAAAAAGGTAGCATAGTGTTGCGGAAAGGATTTAGTGCTACTCACCTTTCCCCCATTACCTTTCTACCTGCATTTACCACCTCCTCCATTATGGGTCCAAAGTTGGACTGTCTACTTGTGAGACAGGTCTGGCGTGGACTTCGTCGGGGTCCCCATTCCAGTTATTGAGCAAGGTTGAAAAGAAGCTAGGTTCAAAATTCAACACCCTGCTTTACAACCTTTCAGGCCTAAGTTGTTTAAATTATCAGTAAATTAAGCATTCTGGCCTTAATGTTTAAACTAGTTTAAAAAAAACTTACAATAAAACCAGGTAAAAAGTTAAACATCGAGATTAGGTTATAACTCATAGCAGGCAGTTACTGACAAGGAACGACTGTGTCTTCAAAGCATGGAAGCAGTGGTCGGGAGCCGTTTTTGCTTTGGCTGAGTAGACAGCCTCCTAGACCCTGTGTGAAATGGAAGAAGTCTGGTCTGGCTCTCCACTGAGCATGTGATTTACAAGGAGGGAAGGATGGATTTACTGAACAGTAGGATAAAGTTGTTCTTTGCAAAGTCTCAAGAAGGAGAAAGGACCTTATTTATTCTTGTGAAGGAAAGAAGCAAGAATCGTGAACAAATTGTAATAGGAAGATTTGTGCATTTAAAAGAGAATTTGTTCAAAATAACTATAGCTTTCTTGCCCGTTAACCGCCGTAGACTAAGGTTGGTCTCGATTGGTTCGCGATAGTTTATCAATCCGCACAGCCGATTGAGATAAAAAGCTACGTGTTTCGCACGACCAGTCTTGCAAGATGACTGCAAGCATTTTCCCCCCAAAATCGTAGCGCTACCCCCAAGCAACCTCCCTCAAATGTTTTTCCAATATCCATACGGAAAAAAATATTTTCCTATAAAAATAATTCCGGAAATACTATTTTGCTATAATACTATAATTATTCCGTTGTTACATGGACATTAATCCCAAAGCGAAAACTGAAAGCGAAAATTATGAAAGTGAAATTTGGTTTTCTTATGTGCGATTTTACATAAAAATCGCAAATGGGGTAAAAAAAATCATGTTAAATCAAGTTTAAAAAAATTGTCATGATAACAACTAATTAACTTTTGCGTAGTGCTAGAGAAAACAAGACGTACAGCTTGCTTCTAAAAAAAAAAAAGTCCGTGCAACACAATCAATACAAGACAATTTGTGACAATTGACAAACCACCAACCAGCCCCTCTCCTTCCGGTCTGTAGCTGGCGCAAGCCTGTTAGTGACGTCAGGCAAGAATTCCTGAACTTAGAGTAATGACTAATGAATCGTAACATGGAAGTAACCCTGAAATAAAACTAATAAACTTTGCCACCCTAGTACTACCCCAAAATGTTTGTCACCCCCATTTTTCTCCCCAGATATTTTCCACCCCCGTTTTCACTCCAAACTACAATCAATACCTCTAGATCTGAGAGTAAAACCCACAATCTGGCAATACTGCCCCCGACACACGCAGCTCTGATCTCAGTTGACTTTGTTCAACCTTGTTCGGCGTTGTATGTAGCCTACTGCAGTTGTAATGAGTAAGCGGACATAGAATTCGTGTAAAATAGTTGCAGGATGCAAGAGAATATCTATAGCCGTCATATTTTAAAATGGACTTATAACAAAGGCCTGAGTGAGGCGAGCCAAACCACGTGTGGACTAGTGAAAACATTTATGTGCATCTATGTTGGAGGTAAGCCCCTTTACAAGCTTAAAAGAAGAAAAAAATTACGCAAGTTTAATTAGAAAGTTTAGACTTTTTGGTGTTATTGCCACCAGATGACATTTTCAAGCAAAATTTGCATGTTTCTAACGCTTTTTCCCATAAAACAAACATTCGATGCAAAGAAGGAGAATAACGTAATAATTTAGTGTTTTTTAATTCGACGTGTCACACGTCGAATTAATGCGGTTATGGCCAAAAAACGGGGGTAGGCGATTTACGTCAGCGATATCTCCTCAAAAACCAGACACATTTGTGCAATTATGATCCGAGGAACTTAAAGTCTAGTGGTGGGAAAGTTACAGTGTAGGCGCTGAAAGCGTATTATGCTAAAAAAAAAATAGATTTTGAGTAAGACACTTCGCTAACCTCTAAGAAGGTCCTTCTGCGATAAACCGTCGCCCGATAGTACACGACCAGTGGCTGACGTCAGCCCTGCCTCAGCGTAAAAGTGTGCGCTCAACACCGATCATACGAAAAATTGCGGCGTGTAACTGCGCATTTCGGCAAGTCAGCGCTTCAACATTGCGGTCGGTTAGAGGCTAACGTATATGTCAAGATGGCTCCTCTCTTTTCGCGCATAACAATACAAAGTGAGTCGTCACTTACGTTTGCGGTGATCTGGATGGTACACCGAATTACTATGATTGAATCTGGACGGTACAATGAATGCGATGCGCGCATAGACTTTTGCTGTTAATTACTGCACTATCCTTCCTGCTTTTCGGGTGCCATATATTACAGTATTTTATTACGCGTATTTGTGGTGTTGTTCCCTATTGAACGTGTGAGCAAAGCGAATGATGTTCTGTTTTCACAGTAGCAGACTGGCCAGAGAGAGGGAAGGGCGGGATATTCCTATATGGCCTCGGACTTTCAGATTTTTTAAAAATCCGTAACAGGAAGACTCACGTAAGTTTTATTGGTTCGACATTAGTTTTACCCACAGATTTAAAATTACAAATAATAATAATAAAGATAATTATAAAACGCTAGTAAAACAAGTACTTTGTATTGAGTAGCCTAACAAAAATTGGCCACATGAAATTGCAGTGTTATATTCAATGTGGACTTTGTCACAATTTTCGTGGAATATTTTAACTTTTGTTAATACACCAAAAAAGTGTAAATAAATTTAAAGTAGTCAACCTCACTTCCCCTCAGCGCAAAATGATTTATCCTCCTCCCCTCCCCCCCACCAAATTACCTGCTGAATTTATGAAAATATGGTCTTCGAAGATTTAAAAAATGTAAAAGTCTGATGACCAAGAACAAAGGGAACGGGAAACTGTAAAACAACGAAGCTTTCAGTTTTTTTTTTTTTTTGTAAGAAAACCAATATCAGCGTCCGATGAAAACTTATCTGGTCAGTGATTGCATCGTCGCACACAAGATTTTGGCTCATTTGCTGTATCGTAGTAGCAAAAGTTACGAGACAATTTTTTTTAATATAATGTGCAATATAGTAGATATTCTACAGTACACCACGTATTCAGAATTTTTTTTATTCATACGACACGTCGAATTACTAATGCAGTGTTAGTGCATCTTGTTTTAAATGTCCATTGAGGTTCAAATTTTGACATAATAACACCATTTAGGGCAAATGTTATTACCAAACCTAGGAAAATTGCTAATACTTGACTGGGGCTGGAACCCTAGACTTCCAGCACAACATTAGTATACCTTGTTAAGATTCAGTGGGTTCCCTGACCGGACCAAACTTACAATGGCATGTACAATAGAGATTTTAATTTTCAGCATACATTTATGAGCCTTGTTCACAACACAATAAAAGGTAAAAATTGTGCACCAATGCACCAGCCCTGCTTAACGCAAAGAAGCAGGGTTGGTCCCTTGGTGCAAAATGTTACCTTTTATTGTGTTGTGAACAAGGCGCATAAATGTTATTCTAGCACTAAAAATTAAAACCTTTGTTGTGCATGCCATTGTGAGTTTGGTCCGGTCAGGGGACCCATTGAATTTTAACCCTTTAATCACAAGTTAATTATATCCTTAGATCTTGTTTTTCACAAGGGCGGTCTCAAGACTGATCAATCCCAAATGTAAAATCTGGCATTGCGTCCTTCTTAAAAGGATAGTCATTTTTACTTTTCATTCACAATTATTTATGTATCAGTCGAAATGCAGCTTTCCAAAATAAAATTAATGTGAAAAACAGCAACAACTTATCACCACCATCAAAATTATCTAAATCCACAAGCTTCAAGTTGGAATGTTTATTTAGCGAACCGCCAAATTTACCATCATTTGATGCGGTGGCGTTGCGAACCTGGCCTCAGGTATCCCATTAATGGCGCACGAGGGGGCTCAACTAAAGATTGCATTTGCTCTATAATTATGTTGATTAACCACATCACTTGCAGCACTCGTTTGACGAGGACGACAACAACCATAACGACGAGTACATTATTAATTATTGAAATGCCTTTTTGACGGCTGCCTTTGGCCGAATTAGACAACCAGAAACCCTTCGCATCACGATGCATTTGTCGCTTAATCATAATGAGAAGGTAGGATGACTGGCATGCACATTCGCTAATAACCTTTTACGGCAATTTGGTTGAGTTTTGGCAAGCAACGGTTTGCCTGCCTATTAGAGCCAAACATGATTTAAAAATGCCTACTGGGTTGAAATGGGCGTTTTCAACGACTGTCGCCGAGTTGACGACCCAACTAAATGCAACAAAGGACAAAAAGGGGGGATCGAATTTATGGGGGGGGGGGGGGGCGGAGTCCCCAAACATGATGGTGAAAGAGAGGGGTAGGGAGAACAAAACTTCAAAATCTTAGAATAACAAAACGTTTTTGGCAGAGACAAAACCAGGGGCAAGTCTATCGACCACACGGTTCCCGAAAGCTCAGAGCAAGTACAGTAATGCTGACATTGCTATAGGTGCATAAGTTAATGACGGTAGCGTTGGTCAGTGCCACCGAAATTTGCCATTTGCAAAGAGTAAATCAAGCTTAGTTAGGTTTACTTCCTTCTCTCTCCTTTCCCCATCGAAAAGAATATCAGAAGTAAATAGTGAATGCTGTATTGCGTAACTGCGTAGAAATGAATCAACCTAAGAGTTTTATTTCCAGTGCCGAGAAATTTCATAACATTCAAAGTATTTTGCCGTTGTCGTTTTAAAACTTTTTTGGGGCGTACAGCATACCAATTTAATCATTTAGTAACGTATAGTGTAAAGTACAGCAGAGGAGCTTCTCAGTCAGTGATGGTGTCTGTTTTTTTCTGGCAATAGCCACGATAACTTCCGAACGCATTACACTATTCATTTCACACCTTTTATATCCATCTAAGCTAATGCGTAGAAATTTTTCCACGGTCCGAAACATCTCAAACCACGGTTTGCCCAAAAAAACTCGACCGATTTTTTTCGGGTCTAACCTACCTGAAAAATCCACTAGTGGACTTGTTTAAACCTATTTTATACCTATCTGTATTAAAAATCATTCGGCCTGTTGCTGGATTCTAATCACAAGCAAACAGTACTGTAAACCTATACATAAAAGTTTATTATTACCTTTTGTACTAAATTATTAATTATTTTCAAGCTGTTTTTTAACAATTTGTAAGGAAAGGTTTTTTATGTTAGTAGCCTACCTAAACCAAGCCTAACAGTCACTCTCATGAACTAAAACAGAAGCAAAAGATAGGCTCGATAAAACTTTATAAAACCCGATAAAACCCAGAAACCCCATAAAAATCCACGTGAGTTGGTTTTTAGTCTTCTGTACACCGGCTGAGAAGACTATTGCAACGACTTTGTCCGTCCGTCCCTCCGTCGCTTTTTTCAACTTCGCAACGGTACCAGATATTGACGACCATTGTTTACAACGTTAGATTCAGCGTGAGAAGTGAGTTAAATAACATGGTAAATTAAAACATTGTTACTTCCTCATAGCTAATAGACTGCTTCGACATAACTAAATTAAATAATAACATTTGATCGTCGAATTAAAATCTTAAATTAAAATCCTCAATAAAAATAAATGGCTTCGTTTAAATAGTCTCGTCGCATTGTTGCATGAATGAATAGGCTTACCGTCGAACCAAATTCTCCATTAGGCCTATCTTCTACTTGCGAACTTAAAACTGCATTTTTAAAATTAGGCCAAAAAAATGAAAATTAGGCATAAAATCATGTTACCATGGCAACGTCAAGTTGCTACGAGTCGCTGTTGGCTTCATAAACAGCGTCTCTCTCGTCACTTCCCTACTACCACTGATCTGTACAGTATAGGCTACGTTGCGCGTTACGTTGTAACACTGTAACTGTGTGCCTGAAGGCGCACCGTGTTGCAAAAATGAATAGGCTTACTATACAATCCATATCTCCGTTAGCTGCTACTTACGAAATTAAAACTGCTGGTTAAAGTTAGGCCTAAACGCTGACAATTACGCCTAAAATGTAAAGCAGGTCTAAAAGCTAACACATTTTAAACCGGCAATTGTGATGGCTACTGCTTTTAGACTAGTATAATACAGATAGCTGTTGTAGTGCATGATGGAGGTGTGCGCCTCAACATTGGAAATGGAGGAACTGTACAGACCGGTGCGACTAGGCAGTCGCTGTAGCCACTTGTTTCATAGAAGGCTGGTTTTTTCAAACCGTGTCTCAAACCTATTGAACCCTTGATTCCAGTCTTATCCAAACATAACGTGTTGACTGGTGACTAGTATTAAAAGAGAAGTCTTCAAAAGATGAAATACTAGTGAAAAACGTCACTTTCGCTGCGATTACTCCAAGCATGTGTCGATTGACAAGCAGTCGTCTTTAAACAACTTTGAAGCTGTAAAGAAGTTTTATTTCTCAAGCCATGGCCCAATAGGAAAAAAATTGCGTGTCTTGCTTTTCGCTCCCACGTCAGTTCTTGCATAATATGTCGGGAAGTTAATGTCTCTTTGCACAAATTTTATTTTACCAAAACAGAGTTAAATTTTATCATTCTTACTGAAGCACTCTAAATGGACATGTCACAAGAGAAGTTGAATGAATGCATAACAATAATATTCCGGGTATATAATATTGTTCTAAAGTTCACAATTACTCGACCGCGCAAGAGATGCTATGACACAGTAGTTCATATTATAAATTCACAGGGCAGAAACCTATACTATTTCGGCCCCGTTCTACACAGGACAACACTATTCTGAGCCATTTATATGATTTCTGCCCACTGCTCCACAGGGCAGTGTTTTCCAGCTCCCTTTATATGATTTCTGCCCAGTGCTCTGCGCCGAATTTCGAAAACTTCTAGAATATTTTAATCAAGAACTTTATCTTTACGTTTAATTTATGCTCCAAAACTCTTTTGTCAGTAAATATGAACCACATCAGAACAAAATTGCGACCGTTATTGTGTCCCAAACAGAAAAACACACACAGACAAATAGACACACAAATCAAAATTCAGTCGAGTGTTACAGCATCTCTTTGGTCGACATATAATTGAGTTCTGCAGATGTGAACTCGGCCGAGCGAGAGATGTGTATTCCGTTCTATTGTTGAAGCACCCTGTCGTTTAAAGGAGCCAATTTTACATTTAATAGCACACAGTAGCCTCAGGACCGAAATTGGGGTGGGGGGAAGCAAACTAAAAAGTCACTGTTGCTCTGCACGGAAAGTTACGGTCCCCTTTTTAACCCTTTTATTTTCATTAAGATTTTTAAAAAAAACTAAGCTTTAAAACCGAGATTTGAAAAAAAAAATGATGTGTGGTCGAGACAAGCAGCTTCGTTATCGCGATATTCTCTTTAAAAACCCGCTATTCAGTGACGTATACTAATAGTAAGTGCTCTTAGTAAATCTGACCTCCAGAGGCATTCCGTATACGTGTGTTATCTCAAGAGAGAATATTTTCTTCAAATATGCTACTAATGAATTAACAACTAAGCATAAGTCAATTACGGTAGCTCTTACATGATACGTTCTCCGTGACAAGCGTAATTATTTGTGGGCCATTTTGAAATTGCACAACCATTTCATTTATTTATAGCAATAGTCATTAATATTTAACTCGACACAGAAGGCAATTTGTGATTGTATACCACTAACACGAAAGAAGGACTTGCGAACAACCATTGCCAACGTAAAACGGATGTAAAACCTTCCGGGATTTTGTGCGGCAAACTCTGCCTCTCTGATGTCCTTAATAAAGAAGCAAGAGGAACCACAGCACAAACCACAAATAAACATCTTTCAAAAGACGTCCTAAATTTAAAATGTTAAAGCGGTTAAATAGTAATATTACAGATCTATAACTTGAGCAAATTTTGCTAAGATTGTTAGTTTTCGAGTTAGGGCTGAAAAACAGGAACGAAACTATGTTCGCCGAAGAACATCATCATTTTGCAATGTAATCGTTAATTGAGGTGTTGTTTATGGTTGCATGGTTGCTTTGTTTTGTTGTTGCTTTAGTATGTTGATTTTTCTTTTAGTTTTGGAGGGTAAACGACTAATAGGTTACAGCTCTCTGCATAAAATTTAATTGCATTGAAAGGTTGAGTAAGAATGACTGCATGCGCGATCGTTGTTAAGGGCTTACCCCTTGGAACTGTGCAGAAGGGAAGGGGAGTAACTAAAGACCCACAAAAAAGAAGCCACCTAACTTTAGAAAACAATGGGCATCAAACAATGCCTTCAACGTATTCAGTCATCGACAATGGTATCGCCCGCAAAAAAGGAAAATTTACAATATTCACGCTCAAAAAAATATCGTTTTCAAAAAAGTATTAACAAACTTAAATTTCTATTGAAAAATATGGATGCAATATTCACAAATAAATGTCGTTTTCAAAGAAGTACTTGCAAAGTAAAATGTCTATTATAGAATTTCTGTTAGACCAATTAAGGGGATTTTGGGGGTAGGAGGAGAAGAGACTTGCTTTGGTGTCTCATTTTGTAAAACAAATGTAATAAAAACATAATACCATTCTGGCCGAAAGAACAGAAAAAAACTGAACGGGCCTTGAAATAGAAACGAAACCTAAGTGGCATACAGTGGCGCCAGGTATTTGTGGGATGGGGGGGTAAGGGGGGGGGGGGGAGCGGCGTCTACCCCGAAACCAAAAATCTGACAGAATTATTTAATCATGCGTTTTTCACAAACCTGTTAGCGTGCTATATAAATTCTTCGTGAATATGTGAAAAAAGTACTCTCAGAAGCCAGATATGGCAGTGATGTATAATGAACCGGCCCCCTTAGAAAATTTGTCCTGGTTGCGCTACTTGTAACATATCCCTTAAAATTTATGGAAAAATACTTTTAAGTCACGCAGTGTTGCCACGTGGCAATAGTTGACTGAAGTGATAAAACTAAGTATAACTCCCACCGCAAGCTATGCACAAGAACCTTGGGGCCCCTCACAAAGCTTGCGGTGCGAGTTGGGATTTAGTTTTTTCACGTTCAGTCAACTATTGCCACATGGAAAAAAAACGCATGAATTAGTTTCTGACTCTTTACTTTTTTAACTTAAAAAAATGCCAGAAATTCATGCAAGTAATGGCTGATACACTTTTCTCTGTTCCCATCTTAAAGGCACTGATATATTAAAAAAAAAGAATAACTTCAAAATTACTTTTTGCTTCATTAATTCGGTTATTTATGAAGTTATTTACGAAGAGTGTTCTACTGCATTAGTATTGCGTTCTTTGAAATGGTACTTAACATATTTTTTATTTACTACCCTTACCACTGCTACTAAAAACTAGTTTAGCCATCCAATAGAAAATCTGAATACCTCAACAAATCTTTGAGGCAGAAATAAATTCAACCTCATAACAAAACTGCAATCGTTACCGTACATCCCAAACACACAGATACAAATTTATAAGTCAGTTGAGGATTCCTTCTCGCAAGCTTCGCTCGCTCGGACAATAACTTTGTAGTATTGAGGTTTGCAGGTATAGCAAATCTGTTTACTTTCTTTACACCAGTTTTTAAATTGTATTTACACCTTTCAATTGTTTTCGCATTACTGTACAATTTTACTTATTAATTTTTTTGTATTATCTTTGTGTATAATATATTTTGCAAAGAACCTACAGGTGTGCACTAAATTTCGTGCTTTGTTGAGAATTAAAGTTTATACTGTTAAATAAACGGAAATTAGCTGTAAGTATCAGAAATAAACGACGAAACACAAAGGAGCCAACATTTTGAACAGCTAAGAATGACAAATGA
>JAHWFP010199608.1:18917-45995 GCA_023313725.1 Lithobius niger
ACTACTTTTCTAAGTGTTTTTATTTGTATTTTGCACCAAGCTTTTAAACTGAAAGTTACACTTGTTAACGATGTGCAGTTTATTCTGAACCATCGTGATTTTTTGTACGCTGTGTACTTTAAGGTTATACCCATTCCTACATAACTTTATGTGCTTGCTTTTTATTTATAATTTTACATAAACTTCTTAAATAAATACAAATGTAGTGAAGGGAGAACTGTCCGATTTTTTTGTGTAGGGTGCTTGCCGAATTAAAACTGAAAAAAAAAACAAGCGATTATATGACTCATCATTGCGTAAATTTTCGCTTAATTTTGCTTTTTTGATTTGTGTATTTTATGCAGTATACAAATGTGTTTATTTCTATAGTTATCTCTAAGAAGGCTACCCAGTATTCATGTCGTAGTTGTTTTCTACAAATTAAAAGTTACTCATAAGTAATTTATTAGTAATTAATCAAATAACAATGTTAGTAACAAATTTAAGATCAATTGCAATCTTTCAATTATTGTGGAGGGCAGTGTAAAGTATGCAATACACACTAAAACGTTTCAGAAGGTGGTATTCCACATCGCCCATGTTGGTCACACACTCGCATACACGTCACCCTTTGTCAATACTGCAACGTGTGAGCACCGAGACATTTCACAGGGTAGTAGGATTTAGTTATGTAAGCCACAACATAACACTATCTGAGACCTGTTAAGGGAAGCGCTGGAACGTCCAGACATAGTCCTACAAGGCGCACGTCATTGCCCGTAGGGCGCCAAATTCTTTACGAGGCCCTGACCACAAATAAATTCTTCAAAAAAAATATTGTAGGGCTTCTAAAAAATAAAAGGATTTTCTAAGAAACTTTCTTTTCACTGTAGCCTATAGTTTTGCTAATTTTATGTTGGGGTGAATTCTGCCCTCGCCACCACCCTAACGTGTTATAAAGCATTGTAGTTTTCAGCCTAGGATCCAGTAACAAAGAATACTTAATGCGTTGGGATTTGTTTCTTATGGAGAAATGGATCCTTAGGCCCGTATTCCAAACGCGTACTATCTCAAACTCAAGACTTGAACACGACATCATAACTGTTGCGTTGCAATCACCACCAAAATCTCAACGTTTCGAAGAAATCGGCTGGTTAATGGCACTCCTTAGTTATTACGTCATTAAAAGACTAAGTTAGAGATTGTGTACGCGTTCGGAATATGGGCCTTAACGTCGTTTATAATCATATCCACCCAAAACCAAAACTGGTAGAAAAACCCGCCAAGTTTCCAAAAACTGTCGGCCTTTGAAGGTAGTGATATCATTCCACCAGGAACAGGCCGCCAAGGTTAATCCTATTAGCCAAGTTAATCGCACATACTAATAGTTCGAAAGTTAAATGAAAACTAGAAGATTGCTACTAGCGGTAGCAATCTTCAAGTTTTCATTTAACGTCCAAAGTATTATTCGGTGCGATTAACTTGGCTAATAGGATTAACCTTGGCGGTCTTTCCCTGGTGGAATGATATCACTACATTCAATAGGCCGACCGTTTTTGGAAACTTGGCGGGTTTTTCTACCAGTTTTGGTTTTGGGTGGATATCACAACTTTCATAGGATTGTGAACGTACATAAGGTTATACCGTCTGTTTAAGATGCTTCAATCCCATTTTTGCACACACTGACTAACAATCGCTGATTTCGTTCGCTTCGCTCACTCAATCAGCGCATCCCCTTTAGTTGTTTTGTTTATCCCTGCAACTTCCCCTTAATTTTTCAAGATTTCGTTCACATTTAGTCATGCAGAAACCCCCGCAGGTCGCTGTTACTAAAACAGCAGAACGAGAAGCATTTTTTTTTTGGGGGGGGGGGTTATTAACAAAAAACCCTTTAGCTCGTGTATGCTCGTATTGTTGCGTAACCACCATCTAACGTGCATCCCTTTATTCTTACGCAATCCACGGCAACGTTAATGTTTCTTTATTTTGTCCTTCGTTACAGTTCAGTTTTTAGTTCGTCCAGGCTTTTACAATAAATCTAAGGACCAGTCTTGATTGTTCAAGCCATTGTTGCTTAAAATCTTCGGTTGCAACTTGGGAAAGAAACGAAATTTAAATTCGCCGGTGGCGAATTTCAAAACCCTCCCATGCATTTGTCCTGACCCCTACAACCCCTAAATAAACAAAAGGACCATCCTCAGATCACCATGCATCCGTGTGCAAAAGTTCAGGTACGTAGGCCTTCTCAATTTTGCGCTAGCCATGATCAAAAAGTCTATGGGATTTAACATGGGAAAAATCTTATTAGCTAGTCAGCTTAGCTAGCTAGCTAGACAGTAACATAAAAATAACGTTATTGACGCATCTTTTTCTCTATGATTGGTGGACACTCATCCTTTAAATTTTAGTTTTTTCTTAGTCTCTGACCCTTCCCCTTACATTTTCCACAGTTTGAAACATTTCTGTCGCATTAGGATTTATCCTCAACATGCCATAATATGCTTTCAGTTGCTTACAGTTAACAGATACATGTCTGCTAGTTATCCGCCTTTTTATCATTAACAATCAATTTTTTACAAACGGATGTCTACAATGGGATGATCTACTGTTACTTGCGACACACTAGCGTGTGTCTAGATCTACATCTTGTCTAAACGAATCCCTAAACGTAAAGAGATCATTTCGTTCCGCATTCAGTGGTTTCCGTTGTACCGACAAGGATTGAAAGGGATAACGTGCTGATACATGGATGGAAAAGATATGGTTAGACAGAAGTAAATAAAGCTAACTCCATTTGCGCTGGGTTCAGTTATAAAAGTCGCCATTTGGTATTATTTGACCTACCTTTTTACACAGATGACAAATACCATTTAATATTTACTAGGTACCATGAATGGCTATAGTTGCAGGATAAGGTTAACTTAGGAGCCTAACTGTTGACGGAAAAATACGTACAAGTTTGAGGGCCGAGCAGGAGTGCATGGTGGAGTTTGGGTACAAGTTGGTGAGTAAGAATGAGGGAGAACAACTGGTTACCAAGATACGGGTCAAGTCCTAGCCTAGAGCTAAAAGCAATACTGCTGTAGTCGCATGCCATGATTACAAATGTTATGAAATCGTTGTTGTTGTTGTTGTTTTTACTTAAGGGAGTCGAACCCAAGTCGGGTAACCAGCCCCACTGTAAAAGATGAGAGGGACAATTTAGCTGGAGAAGTCCAAGCGGAAAACCCAGGAGCCACAATTATTTTATGCCCTTGACTTCGAGATTGATAGCAAGGGGTCCAGCTTGACGAAGCGACTGCAGTGTCTTTGTGGGGATCAGCAGAATAGCATGTAACATAGAGATATATGCATTCCCCGGAATGTCATACCCGTGACCCACGATCTTACACGGCTCGATAGGGTCCCGCACAACCTCACAGCATTTATCAAGACCCAAGGCATTAAATGCCGTTGATACATAGTAGGTTGCTTTCATTTCATCTACTGCATCACTGGGCTAAAAAATATCGGGCTAAAGGAGCCCGCTACAAAAATAAAAGCGTCACTGAGCGGCAGTGAGCAACTTTAACTTAGTAAATAAAGACGTATGTATTGCTTCCGTCTCACGTCACACGATTCCATTCCACGTATCCTTTCCTTCTCCTTGTTCATTACACGCCGCGGAGTGTCACAGGGGATTGACAACGTCTGCCGCCATATTGGAGTGGAGGACCTCCTCATGGGACTATCAAACTTGGACGGGTTATTGCTTCGCGTGCCGTGGGTTCGTCAACAAGTAACTACCCCCAACCACCCCCCTCAAACCCCAACGATCTACACTTTCTAATCCCCCCCCCCCCTTCTTTCTAGTACATTACGACATCCATCTAACGTTATGCATTACCCTAATTACAGCCCCAGGAACAAGTGCAGAGGACGCCATGTTGACACCGCTCATTAGAAGACCCGATGCCAGGCTGCAACGCCCAAACGGAATTGCATTCAGAAAACGAAATGAAATAAAAGAACGAATGAACGAGCATAGCGACTTTCTTTTCTGTGGGAAAGAAATAGACGACTGACAAGTCTGGAGGGGGGAAACGCGCTAAATACACCGACTTGCATCACAATGTGCGTCGGTGACTGAATAACAATGAGGAGAGATTTTTTAAGGTGTTTGTTCGTAAATGTTGCGTACATTTTAATTTTTACACGCCTTTCAATCATAATGAAGACTGCTGTAAAAAAATAATGAAGAAAAATAGGCAAGTTTAGATGAACGTATTTTTAACTAACTGATGCAGATGCGAGTAAAAGATTAAAAATATACTCACGGACGCCGGCAACCGCGCAGCAGAGCAGAGCAGGCAGGAACACAGCTTTATTACATTCTCGACGATACAAAAACATTTAACTAAAGCCGACAAAAACAAGAAAGAGGAAAAGAGTCGACAAAGTAGAACCAAAAATTAAAAACTAGACTGACAACTAAATTCCCGAAGTTTCACTGCAGTATTAAAAAATTAACAAAATGATTTGGTGACCAGTCCTATCTAGTAGACTAATAAAATTTATTTAGCCTACACACTGTTACAAATAAAGATAAAAAAAAACAAAAAAACACTGCCTACTAAGGAAGATTTTCTTAAGATTTTTAGACGCAAGTTCCACTGGAATTCAACAAGTTCTTCCAACCGCTTGTAACACCTCAATTTTCCAACAGCTGCTGTCGGGCTGGAATGGCAATCTCATCCTTACATATGAAACAAAAGAAATATAAACAGACGATGCACGGAGCATCCACCCACCTAAAAGTTGACGGTTAACGGGGAAGAACATCAAATTGCCACTTGAAAGAATTAAGCCAAGAAGAACATGCAACAAAGGTAGGGTGAGCATTCCATGAAAAAACAACTCATTCAGTAAAAAACTGAAAGCGGAGTTTGGTTCGGGTAACAACGCCAGAAATGCGGAAAGGATGGCCACGAGAAGTATTGAAATTAGGAGTGAAAAAAAGAGTAGGGCCCACACCAAGGCGATTGTGAGTAAGTAGATAAATAAGTATCAAATCACCACGATGAACAAGATCATGAATTGAAGTAAGACGAAGTTTACGGAGGTGATCAGGATAAGATAAGGAGCGATGGCCTGACACCATTTGGC
This sequence comes from Lithobius niger, assembly GCA_023313725.1. Taxonomy (NCBI): domain Eukaryota; kingdom Metazoa; phylum Arthropoda; class Chilopoda; order Lithobiomorpha; family Lithobiidae; genus Lithobius; species Lithobius niger. Next base: position 24,042 of record JAHWFP010199608.1, read on the forward strand.
AAGGCGACGTTGACAACTGCAGACGATTTAGTGAGCAAAGATTGTAAGGGCGGCAAATTTGGGAGCAATAATTACAAAGTGGAAGGAGAAAAGTTTTGTATAAAACAGTTAAAAATAGATAAAAAGTGAGGTCAGAGAAAGCCTTAAGAACAAAATGTGCTTTGTGAAAGACCTTCTCTAGAGCTTAGAGATAAGATTTTCAGCGTGAAGACTGAAATTGAGTGCATTGTCAAGATGGACACCACGATCCATATGATTAGTAAGAGGAGTAATACCTGTTACTAGCACATGTCAAATTTTAAACGGTCTTACTGACTGTGACCTCTCTGAACTTTTCAGCATTGCTATAACCATTCACACTTGAGGTCACGATACAAAGGCACTCATTCCTAAATATATGGCACGTATTTTCTTTACGGAAAGACTTGTACTCCTCCGCAACTCTTTTCCGTCTTCTGTCATGGCAGTTTCTTAACACTTTCAAGGACATTTTGGACCGTATTATTTTTTTATGGGGTAGTGGGGGGGGATCGTATTTGCTTTTCGACGCGTTCTAAGCACGTTAATAAAATCAGAAGCTGTTCCGTAGACAAAACTAATCACGAAGACTAATTCAAAAAGAAATAAGATTTCTTTTCATTTCGGTCATTTTATTTTCTGGAGTTTGCGAATGGGCGATTCTCACATTCCTAACTTATGTCATTCTTAAGTCATTTAACAAAACCAAAAAGAAATCCATTCGTTAAAGTCATAGAACTGAAAATTGTGTGCCGAAGCCCAACCGCTAAGCCGTACGGATACGGCCAAAAGAACACAGCCATATAGGCAGCATTCAACACGCGCATAATAAGCAAACACTTTCCAGTCGCCACTAGACGGACACTTGTTGTGCATCCTCACTCCCAGTGGAGCACAATACAGCGTGAAATCAGGAATTAGCAGGACGGAAAGCTAAATCGGCTCGATTATAGTGATAAATAAATACAGATACAGTTTGGCATTATGTCCAAATGGCAACGGAATTAGGTTTGCCTTTTGGATTAGTGATAAATCCGCTCGATTTATCACTAATCGAGCCGATTTGTCTTTCCTTCCAACTTGATTCTGATTTAATGCTTTATTGTGCGCTCGTTTCTGTTTGGTCGCGACAACTAGCGTCCATCTAACGCTGCTGATGGACGTTTCCTTTTGGCCGTGTCAGTAAGGCTTAGCAGCATGGATTGGCCCATGGTCTCAAAGGTCGAGGATTCAACTCCCGATCAGGCAGTCTGGTATTTAAGTTCAAAAGGCAACGGAAGTAGGTTTGAACCTGTTTTTTTTTTTTTACTAATCGAGCCGATTTGGTTTTTCGTTCTGTTTAATTTGGGGAAAATTTGCTCTCAGTCTGCTCTATTTCCCATTAAGTGTTTTCTGCACTTTTTGGAAAAAATTCTGGGGAAGAGCTGGAGAAAAATTATTCTATTATAGAATTAAATTTACTCCTGACGTAAAAAAAAACACAACAGCGAAAACCATAACAATAAAACTATTCGGTATCTTTCACTCTCATGACGTGACCAGGATTCGAACCCACGAACTGCTGGACACTACTCAGACGCTCGTATCATCAGCACCACCTCCCTAAGACCACCTCAACCACTACATCGCTCTCAGGCGGTAGGAGTGTCTTAAGAGTGTCAGGAGTTCGTGGGTTCGAATCCTAGTCACATCATCTGTATAATTCCGTAATAAAGGCTTACCAAATCGCAGCTATTTTTAGTGCACGATTTTCGTGGTTTCGAATCCCGGTCACGTTATGACAGTGAAGTATGAAGTACGGTCTCTCATATGCCAGAGGTCCTTGGTTTGCCCTCAGCCCCTCGACAAGAGAAGGGCCCAATGATGCCTCGTGCTCACGTCCATTGTGGCTTCTCCCTTAGTCCACACGATGATAACTGCACAACATAATTTTCAATCTTTGAAAATTTTTTTTCAATCATTTAGATATTAATCCTCTTATTGGTCCCCTCAACTTGACTGCAATCCAATTCCGTGCCCTCAATTCGTCCGTTTCACTTGACCAAGCAAGATGAAAACGGACAGAAAAGGGAATTAAGTTTATGTAATTAATAGAAGCAGAAAGGATTGGGAAAGAAATGAAAGCGCCCTAGCCACCAATAATCCACTTGGTCAGCTTCCCTTTGCTTGAGAGCTAGCTGCAATTGGGGCCAATTGAGAGCGGCCAAGCAAACAGATCCAACTGCCCAAAGAGACAGACAATCTGCGCTATTCTATCTCCCGTCAGCCCTCTTTCGGCTGCCAGTAGGATGATAACAAACACGACTGTCCGCTTATTACTAGAGACAATTGCTCAAGCAACCCGTAAAGGCAGTCAAATGGCAACCAATTTTTTTTCAGGGTCTGTGCATAATTTTGTTTATATTATTGATCTGATTTTTAATGTTTTTGTTTATTTTTGTTGTTGAAGCTATCAACATTTTCCCCACGCTTTGGCATAAACATTTTGCGTCCGTCCGTTATTTTGTTAACAACAGCGGGTGCACCGAACAGTCACTTTGTCGAATACAACCGAATACTCAACCTATTAAGTAATAGCTATGCGACTGAATAGACAACTTACTGTACCGAATATACAACTTAACAGTTAAACTGCTGAATAATCAACACTGAACAATTAACGTAATCCGCCAAATTTCGAAAAATGGCTGAATGGTCGAATCCGAGTTATTCGGCTGAACACCTGACCAAATACTCTGAAGAATAACAGAAAATTAAACATTTTGTGATACGGATTAAAATGTATGCCCATAGTGAATAAAGGAATAAGGGAATAATTTCCTTATGATAAAACCCGAAGAAACTGAGGTGAAGGTAAACAATCTTTGTCTTTTGAAAACTTACCCTCCCTCTCATAAAATTATCAGTTCTGTGTCAGGCTTTGAAAAAAGGAGATCGCCCATAATATTGTTCCGTCTTTAAGGAATGTCAGAAAACAATTTGTCACAAATCAAGAGAGAAATGCTCAGATAAACGTCCTACACTAACAAAATTGCATACATTTGTGTTAAACAATTATTCGGCCAAGTAACAAATCCAACACTATTCAACCGAATACCGAATATCATTCGGCCAAAACAAGTATGAAACGATCATTCGGCTGAAAACCAATAAAACGAATACTAAACACTTAAAAAAGGGATGCACTGAATAATTACCGAATATTGGGTGTATCCCTACATTACACAACGGAAAAAACAGAATAAATTCTAATAAATGTACTCGAATTCCCTTGCCATTTTCTACGGCCATCCCTTCAATTTGCACATTCCCTTTATTTTTTCGGTTAATTTCGTATTCTCCATCTTTTCCAAGTATTCCATTGGTTTCGTATGAAATCATATTTTTTGTAAATAAGCAAAAGTAAAAAGTCGTACTTCTCTTACTGGTTTCAGTGGCAACGTCTACCTATACCTCACCCAAATGTATAGCAACACCTTATGCTCCAATCCTTAATTCGATACCTCTCAAACATGGTTTCCTTTCACTGACTTAACACCAGTGAAAGTGATTATGTTCTTTGTTCTTTTGACTTAACACAGCTCAGCAATGGCCGTTGATCTAAGCCCTTTGCTTCTGTGACTTAACAAGCGCAGCAACAACCTACGCTCAATAGTCTTTGTTTTAAAGGCTTTGCGTCTGTGACTTGACAGCTAGCCTACAGCGGCGTCGTTAATTGTTCAAAAAAAATTGCGTCTGTGACTAACACAGGCACAATGGCAATGGTTTCTATTGTTTGTTCTAAGCCTTCACACATCTATACAACAGCACCCTTCTTTGTTGTAAGACTTTTGCTTTCTGTGACCTCAACGTACTTTACTATAGAAGTGTCTACGATTTACTACAGCTACAATACTGATACAATACAGCTAAAATACGCATTTTTATTTACTGATCAACGCATTTTATATGCAAATTTACACCTCTTCGAATGTGACTAACGTGATTTTGTTTTTATTTGCAGTTTTAAAAGATTCTAAAGCACTGAATGCGTTGCAGATGAAAATGACGTTAAGGGATGGGACGTAGGCTACGTTAGTTTACGTCAACTTCAGACCACCATCATCCAAAACAGCATTTAGGCTTTCTTTCTTTATTGAAAAAAATAATAAACCTGATTAAACCAATTATAGTGAGAGTCGATTTGTTTCCTCTTGCGAATACAGCGATCAGTATGGCTACTAATTGTCTAACACGTGTGATACCCCTCATAAGAATACAATCCTAGCACCCAATGATATCTTGGCCACGGTTCCACGACGCATATGCAACCGTTAGACCAGTGGTCGCTTGCATTTCTAACTTTTTGCCTCAATCAATCCCCCCATACATGTTTTGATGAACTGCGTCGGATGCCATGGCGGCACACACCTCTCAATTAAAGACGAGCCCACTATGATTCTTCAATCGGTTTCATTTTAAAGTGTAAGTTTAATTAGAACACTAGTGAACTGAATCAACATTAAAAATATCCACCCAAAACCAAAATTGGTAGAAAAACCCGCCAAGTTTCCAAAAACGATCGGCCTTTGAAGGTAGTGGTATCATTCCACCAGGGAAAGGCCGCCAAGGTTAATCCTATTAGCCAAGTTAATCGCACCTACTAATAGTTCGAAAGTTAAATGAAAACTAGAAGATTGCTACTACGGTAGCAATCTTCAAGTTTCCATTTAACGTCCAAAGTATTATTCGGTGTGATTAACTTGGCTAATAGGATTAACCTTGGCGGCCTTTTCCTGGTGGAATGATACCCCCTTCAGTTGTTTTGTTTAGCCCTTCACCTTCCCCTTATTTTTTCAAGATTTCGTTCACATTTAGTCATGCAGAAACCCCCGAAGGTCGTTGTTACTAAAACAGCAGAATACGAAGCAATTTATTTTTGGGTTATTAACAAAAAACCCATTGGCTCGTGTATGCTCGTATTGTTGCGTAACCATCATCTAACGCGCATCCTTTTATTCTTACGCAATCCACGACAACGTTAATGTTTCTTTATTTTGTCCTTCGTTACAGTTCAGTTTTTAGTTCGTCCAGGCTTTTACAATAAATATAAGGACCAGTCTTGATTGTTCAAGCCATTGTTGCTTAAAATCTTTGGTTGCAACTTGGAAAAGAAACGAAATTTAAATTCGCTCGTGGCGAATTTCAAAACCCTCCCACGCATTTGTCCTGACCCCTACAACCCCCAAACCAACAAAAGGACCATCCTCAGATCACTATGCATCCGTGTGCAAAAGTTCAGGTACGTAGGCCTTCTCAATTTTGCGCTAGCCATGAGCAAAAAGTCTATGGGATTTAACATGGGAAAAATCTTATTAGCTAACTAGCTAGCTAGCTAGCTAGACAGTAACATAAAAACAACGTTATTGACGCATCTTTTTCTCTATGATTGGTGGACACTCATGCTTTAAATTTTAGTTTTTCTTAGTCTCTGACTCTTCCCCTTACATTTTCCACAACTTGAAACATTTCTGTCGCATTGGGATTTATCCTCAACATGCCAAAATATGCTTTCAATTGCTTACAGTTAACAGACACATGGGGTTTTTGAGTTCGGCTTGTTGTTACAACATGGCGGGCCCCGTCCGGAGGTTTCTGCTTGAGTTGAGGAACAAAGGCAGCTTGACTCAACATGAGGTAAACTCGAGTTTCGTAACTACTGAAAAGTTTGAACAGGTTTGCAAGGAGGCTGAAAAAGCTGGTATAAGTCGAGTTGACTTGGAATTATATGGAGTATCAGGGGGGAAAATTCTCCAGAAGTGTGATGTAGGCTTGGGCCGTCAGCGCACATCAACAATGAGTAACATTGCTAACAATGCTAACAATGAACAGTTAGATGGTGACGACCTTGTGTTGCAGTTATTGTACAGTCTCCGGGATAAAGGGGTAATTGATCAACGAAACATAGACGATAGGTTTGTGACATTGCAAAAAACTAGAAGAAATACTGAAGTTCACAGAGGTTTATGGGGTCGGGGACGAAGAGTTGCGGACTTTTGGCATGGCAGTGGCTGAAACAATTAGTGAAGAGCCGGCTGTAAGTCAGCGTGGGAAAGTAGTGGATGGTGTTTACACGAGACTACCAGCAGAAGTTGTAACGGACTTTGTGAACGGTTCTGTCGTTATGGAAGGGGAAAAAAGGCAAGACTCAGATCGATCCGTCTCGTATGCGCAAGCAGTTAATCATTCAGATGTAGGTGCATGCAATACAAATGCAAGCGATTGGCATGAGCTTAGTAATAGGAACCTGAACTGGTTAAAAACACTTTACAACGGTAGTTTAACCAACATTAAGATGGAGCGATCCCTCATTATTATTGCTAACAGAAGCGGCGGTCCTTATCTTGTGTCTGACTTCAAAGAAGCCATTGCGGCTGTAGTGGATGTTAAAAGACTGACTGGCCTGGCCTGGTTACGTGCTAATAATGCACTTCAAGTTTCCTTTTTGGACCCGGAAGCCAAACGTTTAGTCAAAGATAGTGTTACGTTGATGGTGGGTGGTCATGTGGCAACCATCCACGATTTGTATGACAGAGTACTCCACATTAAAATTCATTGGTTGCCCCTTGACATTTCCGATGAAGACGTCAGGATGGCTTTTGTAAATTATGGCACTGTAACTACCCTTTGGCACGAAATGCACTCTGACCCGGACATTGCGCACTGCCGTAATGGGGTAAGACATGTGGTGCTGCGTTTGAAAGACTCGGTCCTTGTCGATGCTATACCACAAAGTATCGGGGTTAAAGGGGTGGCAGCGCTACTGATTGTCGGCAATAGGCGTCCACATTGCCTAAAATGTACCCAAAAAGGTCACATTCGAAAATACTGTCCCTATGTTTATTGTCGTAGTTGCCAAACTTTTGTGTTAAAACGTGCTCTCTGCTGCCACCTCGCTCCACCTCGGGAAACTGGGGCTATTGGTGATCCTATGGACACGGTGGGACAGACGGAGCCAGTTCCCCTGCCTACTACGTGTAGTGATGTTGGTCCCAGTGCCGCTGCCAACCAACCGCAGTGGAGGCGTGCGCGAGCACCGAAGCGGAAAAAGGCTTTTGGACCCTCGTTTTCTCTCGCCAGTTCGCCACCCCTTGTTAAAGTGGGAGCCTTCACCACGAATAATAGGTTTGCGGCGCTTGACCCCATTGTTGCAGTTGTCGATGAGAATCCTTCTGGTACTGCTGGTATTCCCTCCGAATGTGTTGTGGGTGCTACTGTGAGTGTTGCAATTGGTGAGACAAGCTGTGTGAATGTGGCTCAGGAAGAATCAAGTGCTGACAAACAGTTAGTGGCATCTGAAGTTGTCGTCCCCTCTATTCCCACTCCCGCTTGTGGGTCGGATGATCCTTCCTCCTTTCCTTCTAGTTCTGAAACTAGAATCTGGGCGAACGAGTGTGATGGGTGTGAAGAATATATGGATTCTGTTGATTCGCTATTTGGTGATTCAGAGTGCATTGGTAGAAGTGATTGCTCGGATGGTTCCGAGGTGAAATGTAGCAGTGCAGAGCTTTTGAAAGTGGTAGTGACACCGTAATGTGACCCTCACCTAGCTTCATTCAGGTTTTGTGTGTGGAATGTGAGGGGAGCAAGCAATAAGCTGGAAGATATAGAGAAATTGTGTAATGATGTTGACATTTTAGGCATTGTTGAGTCAAAATTACCTGTAGGGGCTATACCATACTTTAGGGGGTTTACTGGTTTCACTTGTTGGGGAATTTCTAATGTTCGGCTTTATGTTAGAGATGGTATCCCATTTTCGCTGTTTCCAAATCAACCATGTAGGGGAATTGATGCTTGTGTTCTGAAAGTCTGGTGGGGTACTCGCTGGGTTACTGTTGGGGCTGTTCATGTTGTTGGAACTTTCTCACGTTCGGAATGGGTGGGATGGGTTGGTTCCCTTCCTGGGCCGATTGTTCTGGGGGGGGACTTCAATGCGCACCACACGCTCTGGGGCAGTGTGCGTTGTAACACTCGGGGGCGCCTTCTGGTGGATTCCCTTGATCAATTGGGACTGGACGTCATACAGAATGGTTCAATCACGTTTGTTAGACGTTTCGGTTCTCTCTTTCAGGAATCGGTTCTGGACCTCTTTCTTTGTTCTTCTCAGCTAACTTCTTTGTTCTCCTTTGCAGTTTCTGACGATCTTCGTGGCAGTGACCATCTCCCGGTGGCGCTGTCCAGTCGGGTGCTGGATTCTCCCAGATCCTCCCGGCTGACTGGCCACTGTCGGCCTGTGGTCTGCTCGGGTACATTTGCCCAATGGCTTAGTAAGTGGAGGTCGAAACCTATTGGTCTCCGTAAGCGTGGCAATCTCGGTGGGAAACGTATTGACCCTCTGTGGTGGACTCGAGCATGCAGGATTGCTGTTTGTGAAAGGCGGAAGGCCTGGCGTCGCTTTGTTCGAAACCGCTGCGATTACAGGTGGTTCGAATTTGTTGATGTGGCTAGGGAAACCAGCTTCATCTTGAGGAAGGAAAAGGCCAGTTTCGGCCGTAGACTGTGTGATCGCATCTCTGATGGCATTTCTCCCTCTGAGGTGTGGGCTTTAGTCCGGCCACAGGACTCTAGACCGACTGTAACCTGGGCTTTCGACTTAAATGGAGATGTCCTCCGTGGATCTTGCCTCGCGGATGCCTTCAACGCAAACTTTGCTGTTGTTTTTGGTGCCCGCAAGGGTCCTCCTCCACCCCCTGTTGTGTCAACTGAAGACTTGAGTGCTGCGCAGCTACCTCTCACCTTGCTTGAACTCACGGCAGCCCTCAGAGCATGCCGCCTCGGTAGTTCTCCGGGTATTGACAGTGTTACGTACACCCAGTTGAGAAATCTGAACTTAAGTGGCCAAATGGAACTGCTCGAATATTTTCAAATGTTGTATGACGGGGCTTCTGTTCCCCAATCGTGGCTTTTCTCTGTTCTCACTCCTGTGCTGGGTAGGGGGAAACCGAGATCTTCGGTCTCAAGCTACAGACCAATTGCCCTTCTCTCCTGCCCTCGGAAAGTTTACGAGCGGATGCTCATCAGCAGACTAGTGCATCAAGTCGAAGAGTCTGGTGGGCTCTTCGGAGCCCAGTACGGTTTTCGCAAGCACAGAGGCGCTCAGGATGCCATGCTGTACCTTGAGTCTGGCATCAGAGAGGCCTGGGTTAACGATTGTTATGCTGTGGCTGTCTTCCTCGACATAAAGGCGGCATATGATATGGTCGATGTGGCTTGGTTGGATCACTCTATGACTAGCCTTGGTGTCACGGCTAAGCTTAGGATGGCGGTGTTAGCGCTTCTTGGTCACCGGCAATTTGCAACGAGAGTTAACGGTTCCTGGTCCAAAGTGCTGGCCACTGATAGGGGGCTTCCTCAGGGAAGCTGCCTCAGCCCTGTCTTATTTGCGGTAGCCATCAATTCAGTACTTGTTGCCCTGAGTGCTACTGTTAATGTGGTCGCCTACGCGGACGATGTTGCTGTGTGGCTTACGGGGAATGACCTGCCGGCACTACTCTCCGCCCTGGAAATCGCCGTTGCCACTGGCTCTCGTCTGTTGGCGGCCCGCGGTTTGGCCCTTTCCAGTAATAAAACAGAGCTTATGATTTTTCACCGTGGCACCAAGGCTACGGGGTCTATCTTAGTGGACGGTAATTCTATTGTTGCTAAAGATAAAGTCAGGTACCTCGGTTTTTGGCTGGACCCGCGTCTCGACTGGGTGCACGATGTTAATGTCGTCAAGAGCTCGATTTCCACCCGGCTCAACATTTTAAAGTTGGTTGCGGGCAACAGAACGTTAGCAAAGAGAGCCACTGTAAATGGGCTGTATAAGGCGTACGTTCGAGCGTGCGCCGATTTTCACATTCCACTTCTGCTCACTTCCACCAGAGCTTTGAAGGATATCCAGGTGTCACTGAACGGTTGCTTGAGAGTGGTGACTGGCTGCATGCCTTCAACCCCTATTCTTGCTCTATTAGTGGAGTCAGGGGATGCCCCAGTTGAGGTCAGGGCGAAGATGCTGCTTACGCGGATCTGTATTCGTGCCTTGGCAAGAGGCACCAATGACCCATTGGCGGTGATTATCCGGGACTACATGTCTCTCTCGCAGCGTGCCCGAAACTTGCTTGGTTCCCCGGGAATCGGGGCCTCTCTTCTTGTCGCAACACATTTGGCTCGTCTTCCTACCCCTTCTTTTGTCGCTCCCCCTCCGCCATGGCTTTGGTGTGAAATTGCGAGTCGAGCGCTATGTAGTGACCCCAGGTGCAGACGGGACCTTGGGTTCGTTTCGGTTTATTGTGATGCCTCCTTTGCCATTGATGAGGCATCAGGGGGTGTTGGGATCTGCGTCCCTGAGTTACGGATTGAACGTAGTTACCGGCTTTCAGCAGTACCCTCAGCGTTTGTGGGAGAACTTGTGGCGATTTCTGTGGCCCTGGATATTAGCATTGATTTACAGCTTCCAAAAGTGACAATTTTTACTGACTCCCTTGCAGGTATGGGGTTTCTTCGTGGGTGTTTTTCATCCATGGATATCTCCCACCCAATTGTCACTGAGATTGGCTGGAAACTGTTTCTGGCCCACCAGGCTGGCTACCTGGTTGCATTTGAGTGGGTTAAGGCCCACTGCGATATCTTTGGTAATGAGTTGGCTGACGATCTGGCTAAGAGAGGAGCCTCTCAGGTGAACCCCACTGTTGATTTTCTGGTTGGCCCTAAAGATCTCCAGCCAGTTATTATGCATCACAGCATTAGAGAGTGGAACGAGAGGTGGGTCACTGGCACTTCTGCCCGTTCCCTCTTCAGCATTCACCCGACAGTCTCCTCACCGAAACATCTGGACGCCTTATCACGTACAGAAGCAGGAATGTTATCGAGACTCCGCACAGGGCATGTTCAACTGCGTGCTCATCTTTTCCGGCTAGGGTGGACTAGGACACCTTGTTGCGACTGTGGTGAATCTGATGAAACTGTTTTTCATTTTCTGTTTGAGTGCCCCCGTTGGGCTTCGCACCGCCACTTTGTGGTCGCTACCGGTTGTGACTCTTTGCCTGCGCTTCTGGGAGTTCCCCCACACGTCCCCTGTGACAAGCTTATCATCCGTAAGGCTCTCGCTTTCTGTAAAATAACTGGAAGGTTCAGGGAGACTGTTTCCTGACTTCAACAATCCCAGCTTTGGCCTGCTTGCTCTCCTCCGTTACTACAGGGTGGTTACTACAGGGTGGTGGGTGCTGTTAGTAGTTAGCAGGAAACGTAAGGGTGTAGTCTTTAGCTGGTCACAGAGGTAATATAGGTGTACCTGTAGTTGTGGTGCAGTATGGTTATAAATAAGGGGTGATAAGAGTATTTTTGTGTTTATCCTAGTGTTTCCCATGCTCTCTTGTTTTTCTGTTTACCAGGTGTTTAGGTTAAGATAGTATTAGTTAGGTTAGCATGGGCGCATAGGCATGTAGACCTCTACAGCTCAATAAACAAATCAAATCAAATCTGCTAGTGAGCCGCCTTTTATCATTAACAATCAATTTTTAACAATCGGATGTCTACAATGGGATGATCTACTATTACTTGGCGGCGACACACTAGCGTGTGTCTAGATTCAGCACCGTTTGGCAGTTTTACGATACGGGAAGCCTCCAAACCGTTTAGTCTCGGCGTTTTGAACCTGCGACGTTGCCACGTCTCACGACTGATAAGGATGAAATATCTAGATAGCACATTCATTGCCCAAAAGTAGTTTTATGAATTTGCGCCCCCTCCCCCTCCCCTTCCCTCCCCTGACAACAAAAAAAAAACAAGGGTCATACAGTAGAAGTTGTTTTAAATATTTCTCCTTCCCCCACCCTCCCGTAAAAAGTACTACGCAGTAAAGTCATGAAAGATTGTCCAAACAAGTAGCTCAAGCCTACGTTGATTTCGCGCATGCCGGCATTAGACTATACAACTTTGTTATAGTCCAGTTCGTACGTATGAGATCATTGAGCCGCGTGCCGACGCCAGTGGTCTGTAGAATAAATTGAGAAAGTTGCTAGTCATTGGTCGGTTGGTGGTGACGTCAACCGCTGACGAAGGCTACATAGTTTCCAGTCATTGGTCGTGGATGGATGACGTCAGTCGGCCGAAGAAAAAAAAACGAACGCCATTCGTTTGCAACAAACAAAATTCTTTGATTATTTCTAGCGGACGATTTTCCCCAACGGATTCGATCCATTTTCGAACTTAGACCCAGAAATGTGCCATAGAATCTGTGGACAAAATTGGATAGAAATCCGATAATTCGTTAAAACGCTATTGCGCGAACACACAGACAGACACCCAGACAAACCGTTCGCATAAGAGTCTAATTGACTCTAATAAGCCGACGACTCATGGTTGGTTATTAGTTGAATTATCCATCGACGATCTACAATCATTAATTCAAAGACATTCTTTTAAGCCAGGTATTGTTTTTCCAGCTCTACACTAATGTTTGATTATTTATCAAGAATATTGAATACAACTACTGTTATAAAAGGTACAGTAAAACAGAACAATATACTCATTTTATCCTCCAACAAAACTACTGTTGTGTTCATGGTTACGAATAATTTTATATTCGAGAATCAGAATTTCCGAAACCCATTTCCCAATTTTATCGATTTACGCACTTAATCAACAAGTAATGTACAGAAGGTGTGTGGAAAATATAAAGTGACTCAGACAATAGGTCCAAAGTTACCGTGAAAACAGACTAACAGACAGCAATACACGCTCTGCTTCACACATTGCATTATATTAACACTGGCGATAGCCAGTGTTAGTAAGGGTCGACCTAGAATCTCTGTGTTAAACTTTCAACTTTGAGAGCTTATAACTCCGTCAAAAGTAAACATTTTTAAACCAAATTTGGTATCTGGCCTTGATTAATCAAGGCCTGTCTGCATTCCAAAAATTGTGAAATTCGGGCGAGCCAAACCCGAGATACAGACAGGGGCCAAATAGACAACTTCTTGTTCTTGGTCTTGGTCTTGTTCTTGGCCTTGTTCTTGGTCTTGTTCTGGGGATGTACCTTTCGTCTGTCCTCTCTACAGGTCAAACCATTTGTCCTATGAAGCCGGTTCTTAGCTCATTTTACAGGTATTGCTCTGTAGATGTGCCCTTTCCATAAGGCATTTTCTAATTGGTCAAGTGGTTCCGGGGTTATGGAGCTCTAAACGACCAGATTGATTGTTTTACATTGTTTTAAACATTGTTATTATGCAACAATGCTAATTAGCAAACGCCAGCTGCAAGACTGAAGATTAAAGGATTGTTTCTATTCTTAACACTGGCGATAGCCCGAAGTTAAGCAGCATATGGCTGGATTTATACTTGGGTGGGTGACCGCCTGGGAATCTGGCTGTTGCAGACATAGGGCCTTAGGGCTTCGGGCAGATGACCAGGAGTGGTTAACGCTCGTTAAACCCTTTAACCCTTTTTAGCCAGTGTTAGTAAGAGTCAGCCTTGGGTCTCTGTGTTAAACTCTGAGTTTTACAGTTTAGCTGCAATTCTAAAAGTAACACGAATTAATAAACAAAAACGCAACGTTAAATGTTTCGAGTATGGGTCTAAAAGTCAAAACCTAGAATGAACACGGACCAGGTTTGACAGTAAGGGTCTAGGTGTAAAATTTTGTACGAGGCTGGTAAGCATTAGACCCTTACTACCCGGTGGTCAGAAATAAAAACATTTTCACGAAAAACTGGAAATCCTCCCATGTGATGATCCAGTGGTAGTATGGTATAGGTTTACTGCTTTACCGTATGTTGAAAATTATTTTTCGATTTAGTAACATTGCAGGGTATTTGCAGCAGAGAGCATTACTGGTTATCCTCTGCCCTAAATATACGAAATATAATAAAAAAAATTCTAAAGCATTTAAAAGACACAAAATGCCAAACTTCACAAGAAAATTATGTTCTTAAAGTTCCATAACAATATTCTAAGAACAAAGAAAACCTGCTACAATCGTTCATACACACTTTCTGTCCGAATAGAGTAGAACTATAAGCTAACCACCGGGTAGTAAGGGTCTAATGCTTACCAGCCTCTTACAAAATTTTACACCTAGACCCTTACTGTCAAACCTTGTCCGTGTTCATTCTAGGTTTTGACTTTTAGACCCTTACTCTAAACATTTAACGTTCCGTTTTTGTTTATTAATTTATTTTATTTAGGTCCAATTCAGTTTTTTACTGTTGTTTACAGATCGCAATTGATTTTCGTGTGACACTCACCCCACGGGTTAAACCGTAACAAATAACAATAACCCCAAATTGAAGCTGTTCCACTTGAAGTAATACGGTGGTACACTTTGTGAACTCTTGGATGGGAGAGTTTTTGCATGATTAGTTTGTTGTTGCCATGGTGATGATCCTTGCAATAGGCCTATCGATTATCCGGACGAGAGAAGAGTGGACCAGAGTCAATTGGTCCGAGCACTCAACCGTGAAAGGACATGCGAAGAATGGAGATAGCCTGTTCAATATTAAATACTTGCTTATTTCCCAGTCTTACCCATGCAGGAATGCCCAATTTCTTGTTGAACGGATGACATTGAATTGAGACTGTTTCATAAAGCCAGCATTTTCTGACGAACATATTTTACTCCTTCAAACGTTGCGACTATTCTTATAACCCACCTCTGTGCATTCCAGAATTTCCCTCTCCATCCGTCATAAACTCGGCAGTTGCAGAGGACGTTAATCCTCCGAATGTTTCCCTTTTAATCGTATTGTAAAATGGTCCATAACGAAAGTCACACAAGAGAAACACAAGCTGTCATTATGACTTAAGCTAATTTTAGTGTGACGTGACGACGTGTTCATTATTTTTGTTAGAAGACTTAAGGCTTCTCTGGAAGTGATTGACACCTTTAAAAAAAATTCGTCCAGTATACCTTAAAAATAAAGTTGCTTTTGGCTGACCAGTTTAATTGTAACGGTGTGGTAAAGATGGGCAATATCGAACATTTCAATTATAATTATTTATCAAAGAGAAGTATGCCGAGATATCACCAAAATTTTGCGGAGTCTTTTATCACACAGTGCACCGTATAGGAGGAGTGGACAGCAATAAGCATATTGCTGTTAATACTATAAGCCTATAAGTTGAAGTCAGGGCTCCCAGTCCTCCTATATTTCCTATTTTTATAGGCTTCCTACAAAGCTCCTATAAATCACGAAATGCTCCTATAGTTCCTATATTTTTCTGTTCCGAACTGAAATATGGCCCTGTTTGTGGTGTGTTTTCCTTGCTAAATTAATTATTATGATCATAAAAGAAGACGGTGGCACTGCAGTATGGTACGAAAACTAAATGTAAATTGGTTGAGCAGCCAAACGCTCAAAAGTGGTTTTGATCTTCTTAGGACAGCCAAAAATATTGTATAGTCCCATAGTACAATAGGACATTCCAACTGGATTCAGGCTTATAATTCTTAAACCGCCTATAAATTTTGTTTGATTTTCTATAAAGCACCTATTTTTTTAACAAAACCTTCCTAATTTTTTTTATTTTTTAATCCATTGAAGTTGGCTGGGATCCCTGTGAAATTATAAAAGCTTTAGTTTTCACCGTGAAATAAGTGAACATTGCATTTCGAGCCAGTTTTATTCTGCAAAATTTTAAAACACAAACATCGTACCAGGTTATACGTATAAGCTAGTTCAGTATGCGGAATCGATAGTGCAATCGTTTAGACGATAGGCCTATTGAGCAAAATAGGAAAATAAGAGGAGTATGTTTCCGTAACTTCCACCTACTGCTAAGTCAGGGAGCGCCTAAAATGATACAGGAATCTGTCAGTAGAGGTGAAATGTACCCATGTGAAATGCTTGGAGGTTTTTAAACGATTCGTGTTTAAAATGCCAAACAGTGTCAAAGTAATAATAATCCACCCAAAACCAAAACTGGTATAAAAGAAGCCGCAAGTTCCAAAAAAGGGTCTGTCTTTGAAGGTAGCGATCTCATTCAACCAGGGAAATGCCGCAAGGGTAATCCTATTAGCCAAGTTAATCACACCTACTAATAGTTCGAAAGTTAAATGAAAACTAGAAGATTTCGCGGTACTCGCGGTAGCAATCTTCAAGTTTTGATTTAACGTCCAAAGGATCGGTGAGATTAAGTTAGCTAATAGGATTAACCTTGGCGGCCTTTCCCTGGTTGAATGATATCAGTAGTTTCAAAGGCCGACCCTTTTTGAAACTTGGCGGTTTCTTTTATACCAGTTTTGGTTTTGGGTGGATATCACAACTTTCATAGGACTGAACGTACAAAAGGTCAGACCGTCTTATCTTTAGTCGACCTTTTTTTCTGATGGAGTTTTCTGTCTACAAATTTTCAGCTTGATAATTTTTCCATTTTCCATTATCCAATAAGCCGTTACAACAGGCAACAGAGCCGTACTAGGCAGACTAGGCACGTGCCTAGGGCCCGAAAAATTCGAGGGGCCCATTCAAGATGAAAAGAAATTTGTTTTGTTCAAATTTTTTTTTTTTTCGTTTTACTTCCATTTCCTTTTTACTTGTAAAATGCATTTGGGTTTAAGGCATATCAATCAATTCAGGTTTTCTACTTTTCGTCTCACCAATGTTTAAATATTGTTTAAGTTTAGAGTAGGTTATGGTGCTGCATCCTGCATCATTTCTGGGGCCAGTAGCCTGGTTGCCTCGGGCCCCAGTCGACGCTCACAACCAGCCAAGTAGGCTGTGTAATGCATCTTCATCGAAGCCGCAAACTTTCACATGGGACCAATGCTCACTTATCACGTTCACTAAATACTTGGCATTCAACCACGGGAGTATAGTTGGTTTGGATTTGCAATGACTCCCCTAGCCATGCCATCGCTTGATGCACAATCTGAATCGCATTTTCCCCCTAGTTCCATGTTTACGCATGTTCTCACACTCGCTAACTAACGCCGATTTTCATTTGCTTCGCTCACTCAATCAGCGCATCCTCTTCCTTTTATTTTTATCTCTACACCTTTCCCTTACATTTTTCACAAGTTGCAAAGATTTCGGACGCATTGTGACTTATCTTCGATATGCTTGCATTGTTTACAGTTAAGAGACATCTACCCCAAAACAAAACTTGTTAAGGATTCCCGCCAAGCTTTTCGGCCGTGTGAAGTCGGTGATAGCAAACGCCAAGCGCTTTCGCCAAGCTAATCCCACCGAGTAATAGTTCGAAGGTTAAATGAAATATATGAAAATTGCTTATTGCGCAATTTTCAATTATTAGAGTCGATTTAGACTCTTATGCGAACAATTTGTCTGGGTGTCTGTCTGTGTGTTCACGCTATAGCGTTTGAATGCGTTATTAGATTTCTGTCAAGTTTTGCAGACAGATTCTATGGCACATTTCTAGGTCTAAGTTCGAAAATGGGTCGAATTGGTCGGCGAAATCCTCCACTAGAAATAATCAAATATTTTTTGTTCGCAGAAAACGAATGGCGTTCGTTATTTTTTCTTCAGCCGACTGACGTCAACCATCCACGACCAATGACTGGGAACTATGTAGCCTTCGTCAGCAGCTGACGTCACCACCAACCGACCAATGACTGGCAACTTCCTCAAATTATACTACAAATCACTGACGTAGGCTCGCGGCCCCACTGATCTCATAACGCACGAACTGGATAACAAGCTTGTATAGTCATGTCGGCATGCGGAATTGGCGTAGACATGGGCTACTTGTTTGGACAATCGTTCATGACTTTTTTTTTTTTGGGGGGGGGGGGGGTTAGAAATATTTAAAACACCTTCTACTGTATGACATTTTTTTTTCAGGGGATGGGAGGGAGGAGCGAATTCATAAAACTACTTTTCGGCAATTACTGTGACTGTGCTATCTAGTTATTTCATCCATATTAGTCGTGCCGTGTCGCAACGTCGCCATCTCCGTCGCTCGTCGGATAAATGAAATATTCAAATCGCCGAGACTCGGTTTGGAAGCCTCCTGTTAAACTGCCAAGCGGTGCTGAATATTTTTAGTGATGATTTAGTTCATTAGTGTTCTAATTAAACTTACAGTTTAAAAATGAAACCGATAGAAGAATCGTAGTGGGCTCGTCTTTAATTGAGGGGTGTGAGCCGCCATACCATCCATCAGAGTTGATCAAAAGCTAGAAATGCAAGCAACCAGCGTCATGGAACCGCGGCCAAGTAATCATTTGGGTTTTTGGATTATATTCTTAGGAGAGGTAATTATTCACACGTGTTAGACAATTAGTAGCCATATCGATCGCTGTATACGCAAGAGAAACCAAATCGACTCTCACTATAATTGGTTTAAACTGGTTTATTTCATTTAACGTTTGAAGTATTAGTCGGTGGGATTAGCTTGGCGAAAGAGCTTGGCGTTTGATATCACGACTTCACACGGTCGAAAAGCATGGCGGGAATCCTTAACAAGTTTTGTTTTGGGGTAGATATCTGCTATTTTTGGTCCAAATTTATGAAATCCATTTTATTTTCTTAGTAATTATGAGCCGGAAACACTAATCTAGTTTTCTGGTTCATTTATTTTTTTTTTTTTTTGGCTTTCGTTAGATTTTGAGGACAGCAGCCATCTTTTTTTTTAAATAATTAGGATTTCTTATTAGTACTGAAGTATCTCCTTGCAAACGCATGGATTTATTTAATGGATTTATTTATTTTATGGATTTTATTTAATGTTCAGTTTGGCATTGATGCATAATAAAAATGTTTAAAACAATGTAAAACAATCAATTTGGACGTTTGACGCTCCCTAACTGCAGAATCACTTGACCAATTAGAAAGGTCCATATGAAAGGGCACATCTACAAAGCAATACCTATAAAATGAGCTAAGAACCCGCTTTATTCACCGCATGGAAGAATTTATTTTCGTGATACAAAAAAAAGTGTTAGTACGTATAGTAAGTAATTAGGCATATATCAAGTAGCTGCCTAAAAACCACTTCTGATTGTGGCAAATAATTGGGTCAGGCCAAAAATCACCCATATTTGCAAAAGTATGACGCGGAGGGTCCGCAGAATTAACTACTGTTACAGGGCGAGCCTTACAAAAAGCAGACGGGAAATAATGAAAAATAGAGGCCGTAAACTGACTCCACGGAATAAAAGATGACCCTTCATTATAAATATCCTCAGACATTCGTTCATCTTCGTGTGCTGTACCCCCAATTTTTTGCTTTTTTAGGGGAGGAGGGCGCAAATTCCGGTCAGCATTCAATTCAAGCCGCTCCTTAAATGATGTATTAGTATTCCGACTGGAATTCCTATGCTGGGAATCCGAGCTTTGCGAGGAAACACTGGCACTAACACTAATTTCGTCAATATTGACATAATCCAAACGATCGTCACCTGAATCCTCCAAATCATTAAATTGGCGCCTTGCATGTTTCACAGGACGTCATTGTACAGAACGACGATCATCTTCGTCACTCGTTACCATTCGTTGCCACTTTTCATCCGCCGCCATCTTGGATCGACGTTTCACACCCATCAATGATCGTCGCCGCTCATCGACACTCCTTGGCGATCTCGAACGGGACCGAATCCGACTGTAACGTCCGTCATCGCCCATCGGCTACCGACGCACACCTCTCGCATTCAAGTTCCCTTCATCAACCACACCCCAGCGCCGTGGCGACCTTGGTAACTGGCGACCACTCCGCTCCATTCCGGCCTGCACGTCCGTAGACAACTGCAGCCGAGCCGACTCCTGTCCGACCACCAATTTCCAGGAAGATTGGCGCCGGGGAGAACTCCCATTACGGCTTGGAGACTCGGAAGTACTGTGCTTTTTGCCGAAGGCCCTCGCCTTGTTAACTGAATGCCTCTTTTTTTTATGTGAACGCACAGATTTACCTACGGTTAACAGTTCGTGACGCTCCCGAAAACCCGCCTCGTCCAGATCACTTGATCGGGGTGGATGTCGTTTACGCTCGGGTTCCGTCACATATGGACTAACGCCAACACGTTCACGATCCGCCAATTTTATCTCGATAATCAACGGAATCGAACTTTGGAGAGAATGGAGTTGTGATGCCATGCTCTCTTGGAAATCAGCGAACATTGTATTAAAATCCATAATTTGATCAGTTGGGATTATTGCCGATGAAACACTGTCCTTGGGGCTGTCCCGTAGATTAGGGTTAGTCTGTCAGTCGGCTTTGTCGTCTCCGTCGCTGGCGCTCGAACCAACCATCGTGTCCACGACGTTTAGTGTTGCACAAGGATCTTCCCCAAAGACTTCAGTAATCCTTCTATCCAAGGAATCTTCAGGTAGTTTCTTCTTTTTCTTTTCCACAAAACCGGAACGACTACGCTGCATCGCCTTTTGGTCGGATTTCTTCCAAGTCCGACCAATCTTCCGAATGGCCGCTGGATTGAGCTTCAGATGCTACACGGGTTACGCAGAAAATCGCAATTCCTACACTTCCTACAGGCTAAATGTTGGTCCCCAGGTGTTTTTAAATGAGTGCAAGACACAACCTTTTCTAATATAAAGTCCTCAGCCTTACCACTCATACCGGGCTAATGTTTTCTGAGAAAAAAATCCGACAGAGCAAAACATCAACTTACCGAATTGATGCCCAAAGCGATAGTGGGCAATATGGCGGCTCTAGCTACGAGGGTAGCATGAGTAGAGCCATCTGGTGG
The DNA here is from genome assembly GCA_023313725.1 of Lithobius niger. Taxonomy (NCBI): domain Eukaryota; kingdom Metazoa; phylum Arthropoda; class Chilopoda; order Lithobiomorpha; family Lithobiidae; genus Lithobius; species Lithobius niger. The sequence continues at coordinate 44,740 of JAHWFP010199608.1, forward strand.
GAAAGCCAAGCAAGCTTGTTTACATTTAAATGGTGTTTAAATTTGGGCAATTTGAGAGCATTAAAAGCGATTTAAGCTAAGACTAAAGGGAAATATTTTGCAGATAGTAAGAAATCCAAACTGCCTTAGCTGTAAAGACACAACGTGTCTAGTGGTCGCCATGCTCATATATTTTATCTGGATGTTATCGTTTTTCTTGGTGGGCGACGTACTAGCATGTGTCTTGATATGTAATATACAAAAGGTCTCATTTCTTATCTTCATTTTGTTGCATAACTGTAACGTGCGGCCTTTTATGCTTATGAATCCCCGGAAACGTAAATGACTGATAATTTTGTCCTTCGTTACAGTTCATTATTGCATCGACACATTGTTGCTTGAAATTACTCTACCATTATTCTTTCTCCACTAACAGTTTGATTTTGCCATTTAAACTAAAACGTCTTTTTGTTACTAACATGAGGAATTATTGTCTTTAAATAATTAGCCGTTACGTCAGCCAAATTTAGATTTTTCCTTTGCTTTCTTCGTTTACATGTTACTACGCAGAGACCCTTGACAATTTTGAAAGATTTCTGTCGCATTGGGATTTATCCTTGACATGCCAAAATATGCTTTTAGTTACTTACAGTTAACAAACACATGTCCGCTAGTGAGACCGTTTTTTTTATCATTAACAATCAAATTTTTTAACAATCGGATGTCTACAATGGGATGCTCTACTGTTTCTTGGCGGTGACACACTACCTTGTGTCTAAAAAAAATCGACAAACAGGCGATCAGTCGTAAGTTAGCTCTAGTCACGGGTCGGACACATGATCGGGTGGGGTGCATGTGCAATATTACTGCTGTAACGGCGGACGCTACGACGGCTCAGGTACTTGTAGCGCCTCCGGTTTCCTGGTTTGACACGGAGATTCAGCTTAAGGTGTTGCGGTGATTATTGCGACTTTTACGGCATAAGCACAGCATGGGCTACTGTCCCAGCATGGGGGATGGAGCGCAGGGTCCTAAATTAAAGGGGCCTAACCTTAATCTTAATACTGCTGGTATTTCACTGCCACCAGCGATGGAAATTTAACCGTTTACAAAGAGCTAAACTAAAAATGGTTTACATATTTATTTACACTTAAACAGTTAATCAACTAGCAAACGAACTGAAGTTAAAAACTCCTGGTTATTATTATAACAACAGGGAATGAAAAGCATACTTTACATTTAGTTTGCACGAAAGCTTTTGAAATAAACTTATTTAA
>JAHWFP010199608.1:46377-65767 GCA_023313725.1 Lithobius niger
GCGAACGCCGAGGATAGCTGCGGGGGTCTGATTGGCTGAGGGCCTCGAGAACAATGGAAAGTGGGAGGAGAAGTCGGTTGAACAAATGGACTGGGTGCAGAGCCGTTTGAAGGAGTAGGGACATGTAAACGAAAAAGACAGGCCTGTTTTGAGTTTTACTCAATTGAACATTGGGAAATAGACCTTTACTTTGTATTATTGGCTACGGATTGAATATTTACATGTTTGCAACGTGAATAGGCTCTTGTTAAAGCTTGATACTTGGCTTTGGGTAATGCAGAAAGCATTACTATTAAATTTAACAAGCTTTAACTGTAAACTGCAGTGTTATACACCACAACTAGTTTTGGCTGGTGGGGGGGGGGGAATTGAGGATTCGAAGTTTTTGCACAGTCTGACTTACGGAATTGCTTGGAAACAGATCTTTTTAAGAATTCTTTTAGTTTTAATAGTATATCAAGCTAGCAGTAGCGTTTGGTTGGGTCCAGTCGGGCTGAGAGGAGAACTAAAACAAACATATATACACTAAAATTCGTGTCCGGTAGAATGCCGATGTCTAATTACCTGGACTAATGGCAGCGTTTCTGGGGGTAAAAGATTATTATAAAAGGCTAAATAGATGAATAAATAGTCTAGCTTAGTTGTATGCTAGAACGCATGAAGTTAAATTGGAGGTTTAACCTTAAAGTTAAAGGACTATGTTTGATCTAAGTGGAAATTTTTCATAATAGTTGCGATCGTTCCAACACAATAAAAAATATCACACATCACATTGTTGTCTGTAAAATCCTCGAAGTTCAGTACCTTCGCAGAGGAAGCTCCTCCTAAAATTCAACTAAGCTAGTGTTTGGGGGCTTTATGCCCGAAAATAAGAGTGATAAATCAAAATACATGAATACAACTTATAACAATGACGGCCCTGATGAAGTAGCGCTGCTAGTGGTTTTGGTCGATCTTCAAATGTAGATTTGAGAGTCTTTCAGATGGAAAGTCCGGATTTGGGCTAAAGAGTCTTGTATTTGGACAGGCTATTAAATGTCGAAGAGTTTGTAAGAATCGGACCATTATTGCAAAAATGGCTGGATATGCCTCGGCGAGGCATTTGGGTGCTCCAAGAAAAAAAATTTCAAATTTTCCGGAAAACAGGCGTTTTTCGGTGGCGCTCGTTTACACTGCGCCATTCGGCGTTACGTGATAAAATATCCTTTCAGAAGAGATTTTTTTTCTTTCCGCAAAAAGAGCACCATGCTCGACTTACACTGAAAAGACCACAGCTTTTTACTCAGTAAATCAAAGCTTTACTCGTTGCTGAATGGTCACTGACAAACAAACCACAGATCTATATAGTAGCCTATGTCTCATTTAGACAGACGAAGCGGTTTGCTTTCATTGTCTTTATGCCTCTATTAAGGCAATGACATCCCTTTGTGAATCGTCGGATTTTTACAGGAACATGAAGCTGCTTCTCGTCAGGATTCGGAGCTTTATGTTTGAACTTCATTCATGAGCGGCATAAAAATGAGTTGTAGCCCTACTTAATACGAATTACAAGTATGATGACGAAATGTGCCAACTGTCAACATAGTGCAACCAGGGGGTAGTAATTCTGACAGTCGCAATGGTTGCAACGTAACGTCACAGAAGGGTTACTAGCGCATATAGCGCTCACCGCTTGACAAGGACCGCTGAGCTCAGACAACGCGCGCTTGAAATTGTAGCTTAAGCCGGCCCGCTTTGGAGTTCAAAGATGCCGACAAATAAATATTGCGCTGTCGCAAACTGACAAACCGACAAATGAACCGTATAATATCGAATTTATCTGGAATTCGTGGTATTTTTACAAACCGATATAGCAAATGTTAGCTAGACAATGCATCTCTACGAAATTCACTCTCCCTCGCTCTTTTTATTGTGGATTGCCAGCCATTTTTAAGCTGCGTGATCGCAACGTACGGTTGGTTATTGGGACACACACAAACTTTTTTCTACGCACACAAAACTTTTATGAAACCGGAATAAAATGACCACTCGTGTGGGTGCAGTTTACCATATATCGTTCCTAGGTTGTAGTACGTCGTATCTGTCGTTGGAAGGCCGAAGTTACGGTTTCATGAAAGTTTTGTGTGTGTAGAAAACAAATTGTTGTTTGTCCCAACAAGTCATCGTAGTAACAACAAACGTTTCCTTCCGTTTGTCCCCCAAGCATACCGCTTGTTCCCCTGGTTGATGATGACGTCACTAAATAACGCAAGTGATTGTTGCTTTCCGAAAGAATATGCTCCTCCCGCAACGAAGTGAGTATATTGCAGCTCTAATAGTGATTTCACACGGAATAATGTTTGCGTGCCATGCCATGCCGCGCTCGCGGATTTCACACGGAATAATGTTTGCGTGCCATGCCATGCCGCGCCCGCGGATTTCACACGGGATAATGTTTGCGTACCGTGCCGTCCCATGCCGCGCGCAAGCGAGCCCCGACGGCCGCTATGCAACAACCGGGCCAGCACGGGGTGGCGTTGCTCGGCACGATTTAATTATTCCGGCTGAAATCCGAATGCGCGCCGTGCCGCGCTGCTGGAAATGCTAACAAAGCTTCATTGTAGTTAAAAATTTCCCGCCACCGGTTGTTGTCAAAACAAGGAGGCCGACAACGGCCGCTTGTAATTAAACCGTCTGAAATCAAGTCGCGCTGGCCCTCCTGAATCTGCTAAAGAAGGCTGGCCGCGTCCCCAGCCCGAGACGAATTATTCCGTGTGAAACCACTATAAAGTGTAACAAATCACGTTCTACAGCACTTTACTTAACATGCAGTGGCGTAACGTATAGGTAGGCTAGGTAAGCATTGCTTACGGGCCTCTGCAACTCGGGGACCCGCCAGGCGTCGAAATATGGATATGGACAACATCTGAGATTTTTGCATTGAGAAACACATGCCAAAAGTATGATCGCCTTAAGAGCCTGGAGTAATGAAGTAACTACGGTATGTAAATTTCATGTTCGAAGTGCAAAATGTTATAAGCCCAAGTCCAAGTTCCCATTTAACAAATGTAATGTAGCTACTAAGCAAAGCTTATAATCGACAGTAAAGTAGGCTAAAAAAAAATACCACACAGACGTGTTTTTTAAATAAATTTTTTCCAAACATATTGTTTGCATTACGGAGTAATTTTTGTGTGTGGCTGAAGCGTTAATGGTTGTTCGGGTAATGGTAATGGTTGTTCGGGAAATAGATGTGTATATTAAATTTATTACCATTTTTTGAAATTCTATTTACATAATGTTCTATTTATACCTTTCAGCTTCCTTACTCAAATTGTTATATTTTGTAAATCTTGCTGCAAAGCCTGAACGGCACCGCAGTGCTATTGTAAATAAAGTAAAGTAAAGTAAGGGTAACGTAAACCAAACAATGTATAGTATGTGTATCATTTGAACCAAGACAGTTGAAAAGGTCAAAGATTGGAAGGGGGGGGGGTGGCAATAAATGTGGGAGGCCCCGACCATTCATTTTGCCTATGGGCCCAGAGACATTTTGTTGCGCCACTGTTAACATGAGCTATTGTAGAAGCAAAGTTATCACTCACTGCAGCTGTATGGAAGGCTGTACAGGTGTCATTAACTAACGTACCTCTACACTTTGAATAAACACAGCAATTACTCAGTTAGAAAGAAATTACAGAATTACAACAACTTTGAAAAATACGTACAAAGTATAGGACCCAAATATGGAGCAACGTGCAGGTTACCTCCTGCTAGAAGAAGTGACGAAATCCGAGTCCGCATCTTCCTAAATAACCCGGTTTAGTTGCCAGTGAATAAGCTTCTCTTGATTCCGTTTCCTGTGAAGGAATTGCCTAGAAAGCTCTAGTTCAGGAAGTGCCCTTTGCACAGTTTAGTAGTCAACTATTGCTCCTAAAGTCACAGCAAGATATTTTGCAGTCGCACACTAAAATGGCGATGTTCAAAATTGTACACCAACAACGGCATTTATATCACGGCAAATTAAATGTGCGGTGTTTGCAGAATGAAGTAAACCAGTTCCTTTCAAATTGCTCACGAACTGCGTAATCACGCTCCAAATTTTCTTTCCGTTCTGTCCAATTCTCCATTGTTTTCTGTATATCATCTCAACATTTCAAGTAATTACACGTAGAAGGGCTACCGAGTGATGCAACGCCACTATGCGGTGATCGACGGAAGTTAACACAAACAGGAATATATACAATTCCGTAGGAACGAGGAGTAATGAACTGGAACCCATTCAATACAGCCTACTCTATAGCGTTTGGTGGGTCACGTGATTGTCGCTTTCGTAGCTAGTATGTTGAAAATAAAAGTTGGCCTGGTGTATGAGACTGCGGTGCACCAACTGATTCGCCAACTTACCTAATAGCGTGAAAACCAAGCCTTTTAAAAATCTGATAATATATTCACTTGAAGTTTAAAGACAACAGTAATTATAACGAACATAACAAAAACAATAATAACAAAAGCAAACATTGCGTAAAGAAAAGAAAAAAAACAACACAACACAATACAGCAGAAAAGTGTACAAAAAAGAAAAAAGTTATAGATTGCGGGCAGATGAATTCGACCAAGGACGAGGTGGTGGGAATGGTGTTCGAGATTGAGGCGGCATTCCCCCGCTGTAGAAGAACAATGTTGATACGTTGCAGTAAGAAGGCAGTGGCCCGTTTTAGTCTTCTGTACAGCCGTGCCGGCTGAGAAGACTATTGCAACGACTTTGTCCGTCCGTCCGTCGCTTTTTTCAACTTCGCAACGGTACCAGAAATTGACGACCACTGTTTACAACGTTCGATTCAGTGTCAAAAGTTAGTTAAATAACATGGCATCGTTGCCTCCTTATAGCTAATAAATAAACTTCTTCGACGTAACTAAATTAAATAATAACATTTCATCGTCGAATTGAAATCCTAAAGATTTGTGTTAACGCAGCCGTAAAAACAAAAACATTTTAGCTTCGTTTAAAAGAGTCTTGTCGCATTGTTGCATGAATGGAATAGGCTTACGATCGAACCAAATTCTCCATTAGGCCTATCCGCTACTTACGAAACTAAAACTGCCGTTAAAAAAATTAGGCCTAAAAAATGAAAATTATATCTAAAATCACGTCACGTTACCATGGCAACGTCAATATTTGCTACGAGTCGCTGCTGCAGGGTTTCTACTGTACCTTCCCTACTACCACTTATCTATCTTAGGCTACGTTGCGCATTACGTTGTCACACTGTAACTGTGTGCGCGGAGGCATACCGTGTAGCAAAAATGAATAGGCTTGCTGTATACAATCCAAATTTCCGTTAGTTTCTACTTACGAAATTAAAGTTGTAAATTAGGCCTAAACGCTAACAATGATGCCTAAAACGTAAAATAAGCTTAAAAGCTAACACATTTGTAACGGGCAATTCTGATGGTTACTGTTTTTAAATTGTATAATAGAGATAGCTGCTGTAGTGCATGATAGAGGTGTGCGCCTCAACATTGGAAGTGGAGGAACTGTACAGAAGACCAATGCGACTGTAGCCCCTTGTTTCTCCACAAGAGGAAGCAATCATGAGGCCAATTGCATGTAGCAAAAAAAGTCCTTTTAAGACTTCCTTAAAGTTTGAGCAGCTCTCGAACGGTCGAACCGTCCGTAAGTACATATTTGATTTGATTTGACAAAAAACAGAAACCAACTCGTTTGATTTTTAAGGTAAAACAGTAAAGGAACACAAATAAGCTTTCCTGTAAGGTTTCAGATACCATAAATTTGCTGTAATGGTTAGTCCACGTCAATCAATACTGATCGAATTCGGGGTAGGCATATACAAGGTCTTTCAAAGCGCAATAGTGCTGTTGGGAATATGCTTTTGTCGACCCACTTGTATACGTGGAGTATAATGAGTTCGTTCCGCCCACACAGTTAATCTTGGTTAATTATACAGTTCAAAATGGCCAGAAGCATGTAAACACAGTCAGCTCAGTCTTGCGGCATCACTCGATGTCTTAATTCCTTATTGTAAGAACCAATTAATTGATTATTTCTAATTACAAGTCCTTCGAAGTTAAGCTCCGCAAGTCAAGTCATCCAGCGATACTGACTAATAAAATCGTTCCGTTCCAATTGCTCACAAAGCGCGTATCGAACTCCAAATTTCCTTCCATTGTGTCCAAATCACATCCGATTTCTGCCAATTATCGATTGTGATTGCTCAAGGAAGGCGACTTCCTGTTATAAAGTAATGGAGCCTTCCTACTTGTGTTTGCAAATACATCCGCTAGAATCCACTTGCAGTTTAATAGCGGCGCTGCAGTCATGGAGTAGTCCGCGGATCAAGGCGGATGAACTTTGCTGGTTTCCCCCTCGATGCCTCAGGCGAGACAACATTTTCTTTCTTGTTTCACCGCTGGGGGTGGGGGCGTAAGACAGTTTTTTTTCCTCCTTCGGCTTCTTTGACCTGTAGCGGGAGGACCACGAATTCGTGATTGCCAATGGAAGATGAAGGGGTATAGGAGGGAGAAAGAGAGAGGGGGAGGAACGAAGCTGGCTCATGCATTTTTGATCGGGTGGAAGAGTCCACTTGAATTTCAAACAGACTGGCCGAACCAAAAATCTGTGGTCAACACGATGGGGATCATGAGAGGGGGTTCTAATATAAAAAGGAATTGCGCGCGCCTTCCCTTCAAGTGCACAGCCCAACACTATATTGACACAAAACAGGTTGTGAGGTATGAGGCACAACGTCCACACAGTTCAGTCTGTCGTCATCAACAATGAAAGCAGGAATGTTTGGTCCCTGGTTTAACACAATATAGGCAAGGCCCACAGAACAGAACCTCGCGGTATCGCTTCACAGGTTGGTAAGTATGAGGCACAAAAATCAACTTCAATTGAAAAATCAACTTCAATTACCAACCAATAGAAAAAGGCGAGTTGAGAGGAAATTATTGATTTAAACGTAGTCGTCTAGGCAAGGCTGCCTGTGATAGAAGTTCACAGGCTCGCTTCTCACTTAACGAACTTATACCTCAACTGCTCGTGGAACAAGGCCCAATATGGTTTACTAGCTGGTAAGCCATCTAAGGGCGGTAACCCACCTAATGTTAAGGCTTAAAGGCGCCTGTTCCCCATTTCGATAGCGTTGCCATATTCTAAAGACAGCATCCAGGTTCCAGATTCTCCGTCATCCAAAAGGCTGATGTGGATCACGTGATATTTACTTCATAATGTAAATATTAATTTGAGATTTAATTTAATTTGATATTAATTGTGAATGGGAGACCTTATGGAGATACAGGGAAGGGGAGGGCAAGGCCGTGGGGAGGGGGGAAGGCTTCTTCAGACTTTTGTCTTGTTTTGAGGCGTACTAGGATCCGTCATTAAAGTTTGACCAGACTTTAAGTTACCCGTAGTAATTAGGGATGTAATATTTGTTTCAGTAAAGACCAAATAAGTTCCGCCCCCCCCCCCCCCCATCCCTTGTCCCGAATCCCCCATACTGGCCCATCTGCAACGTTTTGAGACCTCATAATAACATTAACTTAAAGTACTGTAATTGCAAGAATGATGCACTAACCTGTATTAAGTTGGAAGGATTAGGTGGAAAGTTATGGAAATTCACCTTTTTACCCCTAACTTTTGGGGGGCTTTAACTAAAAACGGGTGCATTTCCGACCCATTATTATACGATTTTTTAGTCTTATTTTTGATCATGGCCTGCACCCTGAAAGTTTGGCCAGACCTTTCAGTTATACCCTGTATACCTACTACAAATGTAAACAACACAAATAACATGACCATGACCACTTCCACAAAGTGTAATTGTGGAGTTTAAGCGAACCACGATAAATCGATCAATTTTGGTACGTACCGACCTAAATCTTCATCCTCTTCTCATTTCACGTTACAAAAAATGGGGGAAATGTTTTTTTGGTTATGTAAACACGTTTTTTAGCTCTCCAAACACGTTTTTTAACTACGTAAAACGGTGGGCCCGGCCGTGTAAAGCGGCGGCCATGTTCAGGGATTCAGAGCAGCACGAAAAGTTGAAATCGCGAAAACGGAAAGTAATGTTCCAAACTATGCTGTCTGCGTTTTTTTTCTTATTTTTTTAGGTTAGGTTAGGTTAGGTAGGTAAAGTTTGTTAGGTTAGGTTATAGGTTGGTAAGGTTAGGTTAGGTGAGGTAATTTCCGTCTCCTTTCATTGCGATGCAAATCAGGTTTTCTCGTTACTCTGTCTCCTGCGATATGGCCGGCGCTTCAACACGATCGGAACTATCGTTTACGTGTTTTCAATGTTTTTTTTTACACCTTAAAACACGTTTTTCCCTGGTTTTGTAATGTGATTTGGTAAAAGGATGATGATATGTGTCGATTAGTAAAAAAATTGAGTGATTTGGAGTGGTTTGCTTAAACTCCACAATTACCCCACAAAGTTCACAGTCACGCTCATTGCATCGCTTGGTAAACCTCTGTCACCAACAAATTATTTGCAATAAATTTAAGTAACGTAGCTGCTGCCCTTTAGTTGATAAATTAGTGTGGTGTCGTCACATGTGGCACCACCACACTAACGACAGAGAAATAAAAAACTGAAAAAACACTTAGTGTGGTGTCGTCACATGTGGCACCACAATAGTAAGCAATCCTTGTTTACCTTTTGTTAACCCTAACCTAGACTAACCAACTAGTAGGAGTTCCATAACATGTAACCATGTAATTGAGTGGTACTGCTCACCATAGATGTGACACGTGATCACTGTGTCACATGACAATTTATTATATAAGGCCTAATAAACACGTCCATTCCTGTGCTTGCATTAAGCTGTGTTTTAGTTGTTACTCTGCTGGGGAACACCACGCAATAAGGCTACCAAGACAGTCCAGAATGGCGACGAGCCACCCCAGTGGAGTATTTTAGATTTAATGTAATTATTTCCCCTATCAACCATCTTCAGTGCTCCAATTTGGTGAGTTGGCAATTTCACTATTTAGGCAAAATAGTTTAGTGCCCGGTATGGGAATTAATTTAAATCTTAAATCTAAAAACTGTTGTTGGAGTGAGTGGAACTTTGTGTGGTTCGAATTTAATAATTGTAGGTAACAATCCGTTCCTTAATTGCTAGAACAGTGAGAGAAATTGCTTTGCTAATGCACAATTTGTACAAGGTTTGTGTCCCGAGGCAACGCGTTGGCTGTTTTCACCTATCTTACTATAATTAGGATAAGCAGAATAAACGCAAATAAATTGGGCTTTAGCATAGCGATGTGCCTTTTCTCTACACTGGTTGGCTGTGAGGTAAATTATCAAGTTAATTACCTAGTTATGTTTAGTGAAACTTGTTCGGCTTGCAGGCTGCTTAAGCCGGTGGTGATATTTTTTTTTTTTTTTCTTGAGAAGTAAATTAAATAATGGTGTTAAATCCTAATTATGAAACTTTTTGGGCAAGCAAATTGTAAAATTAGGTAGGCTATGAATTTAGAATTTGGCTTAGATGTTAGGCAATTCAATTATAGTCCCGAGTTGCTTAGTAAATAATTTTACTAATTGTAGTAATTTGTTAAAGCTTATTACTTGTGACATAAGTATGTCAGTTGCAGGTGAAATTGTGTACCACCTGTAGTGGCCGTCATTACTGACGTTACTTTTGCAAACGACGTAATTGACGTTGCAGTTAATAATAAATAATTGTTTAAATTATTGACTTAAATTCTAGCCTAAGTGCTAAATTACCGACTGAGACGATATGGCAAAACCGTCTAGCCTGTTTGTTGAGTTTGACAATGAATGTAATACGTGGGACAAATACTCAACACGTATAGATTATTTCGTTAGAGCAAAGAAAGTTGCTGATGCAGATAAATTGGATATTTTAATGGCATCAGTGGGGAGAGTGATGTTTGACAAAATTTTAAACATTATTTCCCCTAAGGTTTCAACAGATTTTTCGTATGAGGAATTAGTTAAAGCTATTTTAGACGATTTGGAGCCGCTTCCTTCTGTGGTGTCAGAACGAATGAAATTCTTCAGAAGAGCTCAAAAGTCTGAGGAATCTTTAAATCAATATGTTTCAGCTCTTAAGCTTCTAACTAGACATTGTGATTTCGACAAAATTAAGAACATTAACACTGAGATGATTCGTGATAGATTCATTGGTGGTATTTTGTCTGAAAGGATAACAAATGGAGCTTTTAAAGAAAACTTTAAGTTTATCTGAAACTGTGTCTCTTGCTCTGTATCTGGAATCTGCAGAGGCAGACCAAGCTGAAATTTGTTCAAACATCAAATCTGTGAATTATGTCACTAAAAGAAACAAAACTTCTAAGTTTCGACATAAAGCCGGTTCAGATATCACTTGTTTTTGCTGCGGACGCGATGGCTATGTAAAGTCTAGATGTAAATACAAAGATTACATCTGTGGCCGGTGTCAAACCCAAGGACTTGTAGAAAAATCCCTAGTGCTAAAGCACCTAAAGTAAACTCAAAATCATCCCAGAGTTTTACTCCCAAAAGTAAGGCTAAAAACAAATACAGCTACCGCAAAAAGGTTAATCTCTGACCAAAAACGAATTTAGTGAGTCTGAAACTGAGGGTAGTGACATTAATAACAAATTTGATGATTCAACTAGTGAATTAGACTCCGTTGCAAAATAACACCATCGGAGTCAGCACCAGGTTCAGTTTCAGTTCCAACTAACAAAGTAGTTATTAACCAAATGAAAATAGATAAATGGTACATTCCAGTCACTCTGAACGGAATTGAGTTACTTATGGAACAAGATTCCGGTGCAGATGGAACAGTCATCTTCATGGACTGGTACAACAAATACTTTTCAAATGTGCCATTACTAAATAGCCCATACTCTATCAAATCGTACACTGAAGGGGAGGAGTTAGCCGTGTTTCTAGTTAACCTAGAAGTAACTGTAAATGGCCAAACCGAGCATTTAGATGCTATGGTATCCAAACGCTATAAATCGAATTTATTTGGCAAAGATTGGATTTCTGTCTTTCAAGTAGGAAACGATGCCTTTTTTGATCTCCAAACTAAAGTTAAACAGGTTAAAAAAGTTAAGTTAAACCCATCTGTGGTTAACACTAAGGAGATTGAAGAGGGGTTTCCAGAGCTTTTTGGCCCTGGCTTTGGAAAATTCAAAAACTACAAAGCCAAAATACAGTTAAAGGCTGATGCGAAACCGGTTTACCGCCGAGTTCGCCCTGTCCCCCTTGCTTTAAAAGAATGAGTAAACCAGGAAATTCAGCGCCTTGTTGGTCTGGGTATTCTGGAGGCTGTGAAAACTTCCGAATGGGCGACTCCTCTGGTCATAGTTCACAAACCGAACGGTGACATACGTGTCATCGGGGATTATAAAACCACCGTTAATCCTCAGCTAGACGTGGACCATTACCCAGTTCCCACAGCCGCAGAGTTATTTAGTCAGTTATCAGGCAGTGATACCTTTAGTTTGATAGATTTGAAGGATGCGTTCCTGCAAATTGAGTTGGCCTAGAGTGCCTTTAGGCCTTGCCTCAAGTCCAGGAATATTCCAGCGTGTTATGACACAAGCCACTAACAAAATGCCTAAGTGCATGCCGTTTTACGACGACATTTTGGTCAGTGGCAAGGAAAAATCCCATGACGAATCGTTAAACCAACTTTGGACTGCACTCCAAGATGCGGGAGCTAAACTTCGTATTGACAAATGCAAGTTATCACGGCCTGAACTCAAGTATCTTGGTCACATGATCAACGCTGAAGGTTTACACACCCTACCAGAGGTTATTGAAGCTATTACCAACGCCCCTAACCCCACTAACATACAGGAGTTGCAAAGTTTCTTAGGAGTCGTAAACCACTATTCTAAGTATCTCCCAAACTTGGCACATATTCTTGCCCCAGTGACCAGGCTGTTAAGCCCCAAAGTTAAATGGATCTGGGGGAAGGATTGTGACAAGGCAGTAAATACAGTTAAAGAACTTTTTGTTAAATCGAAGATACTGGTTCATTATGACCCTAAAAAGAAGCTCAAACTGGTTTGCGACGCAAGTCCGTATGGAATAGGTTCTAGCCTGATGCATAGAATGCCTAATGGTGAGAGCAGACCAATAGCTTTTGCTTTCAGAAAATTAACAAAGGCAGAACAGGGTTATAGCCATTTTGACCGTGAAGCTTTAAGTGTAGCTTGGCGGATGAAAAGATTTCACGAATACGTTTATAGGCAAAAGTTCATCCTTCAATCCGATCAGAAGGCTCTTCTTTGGATTTTTGGTCCCAAAAAAGGTATTCCCCAAATGGCAGCAGCGAGGGTTCAGCCTTGGGCAGTCCTTCGGAACAGGTATTCCTATGATTTTCAGCACATTCCTGGACAGGAAAATGTAGCGGCTGATGCATTGTCACGTCTCCCCCTCCCCAATGATGAGGAATTTGAACAGGCTGAGGAGCAGTACAATGTATTAGCACTAGGAACCATTTCTAACTTACCAGTTTTAAATGAAACGTTAGTTGCTGAAAGTCGTAGGGATCCTATTCTATGCAAAGTATTTAGATACGTTCACCATGGCTGGCCCAGTCATTGGGACGACCAGGATTTACTTCCATATTTTACCAGGCGTACTGAAATAACTGTAGAATCAGATACTTTATTTTGGGGATTCCGAGTCATAATTCCTGCAGCCTTGCAGAAACAAATACTTAAAGACTTACATAGTTCCCATTTAGGAATTGTTAAGTTAAAAGCTCTCTCACGAGCGAAGATCTGGTGGCCTTCTATGGACGCCGCAATTGAGCGTAAGGTAAAATCTTGTACAAACTGCCAAGAGTTCAAGGAAAACCAATCACCAGGTCCTAAACACACCTGGGAGTACCCGCTCAAACCAAATGCACGTTTTCACGCAGATTTTTGTGGGCCTGTAGATAATTACATATTTTTAATCATGGTTGACGCCCATAGTAAAATCTTTTGTACACAAAATGAAAACCATAACGTCCGAAAAAGTGATAGGTATTATGAATACCCACATTGCCGAATACAGCTTAATTGAAGTACTTGTTACGGACAACGGCCCTCAATGGTGCTCAAGTTTGTTTCAAGATTGGCTAAAGTCAAAGGGTATTTCGTCACCTAACAGGGTCAAGTTATTCGCCCTGGGTAAATGGCCTAGCAGAAGTTTTTGTCAAGAACTTTAAGAAAATCTATAAGGCTGCATGAAGGGATGGTCTCTGAGTACAAGATAGTATTAATGCATTTATAGAATCTAGTAGAATTACACTAAGTACTACCACTCAAGCCACATCTGCAAAACTTTATTTTAACCGTGAGTTCAAATCACGACTTGATTTACTACTTCCGGATCCAATAGCGAAAGAGAAAGAACGTCAACACAATCAAATTGCTAGTTCGCAAAATAAAACGTTGGTTAAGTTTACATTAAACACGCCCATGTGGTACCATAACTTCAGCCGCACATCTGATAAGTTATAGCTACCCGGTATAATAAATGCCGTACTACCACATGAAATCTATAATGTACTAACACAAGCTAACATAATTGTGCGTAAGGCAAGATGTCACTTACGATTGAGAGTTGTAGAAGACACGATAGACACGGTAATTTCTAGCGAGCCGTTGTCTAGTCTAAGTCCTGATAGTTTGCCAAACGCATCACGAAATACACCGAACTTAGCAATGAATAATCCGCCCGTTAATTACCCTGAAAACAAGCGTTCTTCCACCGTCAAGCCAAGTCACGTAGGTGACATACCTAATTATCGTACGAGGAAATCGATTGGTTCCCGTCCTGCCAGTTTGTTGACGCCTCCAGCAAGGTCACTCCCAAAGTCACCTGAGTGCACACGCACTAAAGCTGGCCCCAGCCAATCGAAAGCAGACAGACGTCATTATCATGAGTCTTTCCCTTCAACCAATCACCGATCAACAAGTACGCGGTGTCACCGATGAATGTGTCATAGAAAAAGATTTGTTTCCGCCCAACAGCGCATCGTCCCTCTTTGGACGAGAATTGGAAACTAACAATGATAATAGCGCCATAGAGTCCGACACTATTCAGCAGACTCCAAAACCAGTGAACAAAAAATCCAAACGGAAAGTGATTTCTCCAATTCAAGAAGTTGTTTCCGAAACCGAAACCAAAACACGTTCTCCAGATTTAGGACGTCACAAACGACTAAAAAAGCACCTAACCGTTTGAATTTATGAATTAAAAACGCACTAATGCAACTGTAACTTCGTTGTTTTGTAATTTAGTTATTCGTTAGCCTAATAGAAGGTTATTTTTAAATTGTGCCGTGCTGGCAAAAGTGTCGCGTTTCTAGTTATGTGTGCCCTGAACTAACAAGGTAAATTTTAATTGTTGTCGTGAGACAAACATGTGCCCGTAACTTGTTATTCGTAGGGAAAACAGATTCCTTGGTTTTAATCTTATATGTTTTTTATTTTCATGGTAACATCGACTTGTAAAGCTAAGTAAAGCTACTCAAGTTAAGATGTAGAGGTTCAACGAAACTGTAGCCTGAGTATGCTACAATATCTGAAGTGCTGCAAAAGTCTGGAAAATTATCTTCAAAATTCAGCAAAATTCTCGACCTGAAGTCCTCAAAATTCAAAATCGCAGCATCAATAAATAAAAAAATTGTTGAACATTGACATTGTCTATATCCTAAAAATAAAGCAAGTAAAATGTCAAATATGTCGAAACTGTAAATTTAAGATAGCCAACCGTTTCACAGGCTATTCTCAAAAAAAAATTTTCTCTTGACTTTTGAATGTTAAATTTAAGTTTTTTTTTTTTAGCTTTCAAAAAGTTTACAAGCTAATTTCCTGTGAAAGCGATTTGATAGCTCCCTTGCTCTCTTAAGTTAAAATTTCTTCATTAGGTTAGACAGTGACACGTGACCAATGGCGACCCGAGCTCGGTTGTGTGTTTGCTGAGCTCGTGTGATTTCACCCTACACACTGTATTTAAACGTGCCAAATTACTATCAAATAGGTAAATGGACCCATGAATGCTAAAAGAAAAGATAGAAGTCCGTTAGACGTAAGTACGAACTACGAAAAACGTCGTAATCAAGAATTTTCCCCATTCGAAGTTATGCCTAAAACGCAACGGACACCCCCACGAGATAGTGGCAGCAGCCTAAGCGACTTTCAGAATGCATTATTGCTGGATCCTGGAAGGAGTAACGCTTTTGAAAACGTTGTAATGAGTAAACTGGACTCATTTATGTCTACGCTGGACGCTGTCAAAACAGATTTGAAAACCGTGAAAAATGAGGTAAAAGGCGTGAGGGAAACTTGTGAATTTTTGTCAACGGAAATCGACGCCATAAAAAAGGAGGAGATGCCGAAAATGAAACATGACCTTGAAGAACAAATTAAAGTTTTAAAGGAGGAGTTGATCGCTACAGAATTCCACTCTCGTAAGCACAATCTGGTGCTGTTTAACGTCCCAAGCACGAGCGATGAAGATTTGGAACAAATTGTAAAAACTATATTGAAAGAAAAGCTCAAACTTGCAAATGCGAATTACTTCAGTTTTGCAGCGGTTCATCGACTACCACGAAGGAATGACAAGCTAAACAATACCGATAAAGACCATCATTCCAATGTGATAATGAGATTTGTGCACATTGAGGAGAAAAAGCTTGTGATGAATGCTATCAGAGTTTTGGGTCAAAATGCGGAAATAAGAGTAGTGGAGGACTTGCCGAGAGAATTATGGAATCGACGTTCCGAGTTGTTGAAAAAAAGACGGGAACTCCTACAGAACGGTAAAAAGTGTACCCTTGTGATAAATAGTTATCCTCCCTTTGTACATTTAAAAAGTGAAGGACGATTTATGGAATAAGTGCGTGCATGTTTTGCATAAAGAGTGCTACAGGAGGCCTTGGAAAACGTTGCAGTGTTGCATTACATGAAGCATAGTGTAGTAATTTGTACATGGGAGGCTTTCGTACAAAAATCAAAAGGCTGCAGTGAATCCTGAAAAAAAAAAGGGTAAATGGTAAAGATCTGTGCTATAAAAAATACTGGTGCTGCAAA
The DNA here is from genome assembly GCA_023313725.1 of Lithobius niger. Lineage (NCBI taxonomy): Eukaryota > Metazoa > Arthropoda > Chilopoda > Lithobiomorpha > Lithobiidae > Lithobius > Lithobius niger. The sequence goes on from JAHWFP010199608.1 coordinate 62,441, forward strand.
AAAGACTTAAAAAAAAAAGGAGTGCAAAAATAGAGGAGGGCAACGTGCCTAGCATGGCCTTCCAACAGCTTAAAAATACACGACATGTGCAAAATAGGCGTCGAAAAAATGCTGCAGTGAGTTGTATGTATGTGCGAATTTTTTTTTTTTTAACTTGTTCTTTTTTTTTTTTTAAACCTGTCCAAGCAGTGGCAGAAAATGTGGTGTTTTTGCACACAAAAAAGAAGTCCAAAATGCTGCATTAAAATAGAAGAAAGATGAAAAACTAAAAAATACTGGTGCGTTAATAGATTGGGGAAAAAAAATTGAGTGTAAAATGCCTATCATACTAAAAGTTGAAAAAGAAAGTGTAAAAAACTACGCTACGACGTTGCCTAATGCAAGCCAAGAAGCAGCAGTGTGTTTTGTGTATGTCTAATAAGTTTTTTCACTTCAAGAAACTTATAGAAATAGCAGAGAAACAAAACTACTATGAATAACTAAAGTCCAAACTGCTGCAGTAAAATAAAAAAATTAAAAAGTGTTACAAATACATGTGCTATAGAAAATGTTGGAAGCAAAAATGGAGTGCAAAATATCATGCTTACTAAAGCAAAAGAAGGGGAAAGTAGAGAAAAAAACTGCACTGCTATGCAGCCTAGTGCAAGATTCCTAGGCTTTAAAAGAGGCTGCAGTGAGGATACTGTTCTGCTAAATGGTGTTTTGTTTTTTGGAGCATAGGTTTCAGAAGTGTTACCTTGAAGAAATAATTGCACGATATGAGGGTAAAATAAATAGAACTAACATAGGTGTATAATTTGGATTTGTCTATCAAAACTAAATGGGCACAAAATAAGTCCAAATTCATATTTTAGTGTGTTCAGGGTTTGATTTTTTTTTGTTTTGCGCCATGGTATGTTGTGTTTGTTATATTGGATTCGATGTGTTTTTTCGTTTATTTTTTTTTTTTTTTTGGGGGGGGGGGGAGGTTACCAGAGTTGTCTATGTCACCCATTGCCTGGAAGTTAAGAAGCCTAAGGAGAGTAAGCATTTTAAACAAACCATTTTTATTGTTCTGAAATGTCTTTGAAAATTGCATCAGTAAATTGTAGGGGTTTAAAAAATAATTTTAAGAGGAGAGATATATGTCATTGGTTGAAAAAAAAATAAACACGATATTATATTTTTGCAAGAAACACACTCAACAAGTAATGAGGAAAAGCGGTGGAGAGCGGAGTGGGGTGCTGATACTTTTTTTTCTCATGGTTTAGGCAATAGCAGGGGTTTAGGCAATAGCAGGGGTGTAGCAATTTTTCTTCAACATACTTTTCAATACAATGTTTCACAGCTTGAAACTGATAGTGAGGGCAGAATTTGTATCATAAAAATTAAGATTAACGATATTAGTTACATATTAGGTTCCATATATGGTCCAAATACTGATGACCCAAATTTCTTTACTACATTATTTGAAAAAATTAATGCGATTGCTGAGGGAGGAAATGTTATTTTAGGAGGGGATTGGAATGTACCACTGGATTATGCCAAAGATACAGTAAATTACAGAAGCAATAATAATACTAACGCAAATCAAGAAATAAAAGAAAACATGACTAAGTATGATCTTGTAGACATCTGGCGTAATTATAACCCAGATTCAAAAAGGTTTACATGGCATCGCAGTAAAATAGCAGCAAGGTTGGATTACTTTCTGGTATCTAATTACACATTGCCATTACTTCCTAAGTGTGAAATAAATATAGCATACAAGTCGGATCATTCATTAATCAGTTTAGAACTTAATAATCTTCCAACTCGTGGACCTGGTTTTTGGAAATTTAATAATGAACTATTAAAAGATGAAGAGTTTGTAGAGCTTATTAAAGCTACAATTTGTGATACCGTCATTGAAAATAAAATAAATAACCTAAATGAACAATTAAGCTGGGAAATGATTAAGTTAAATGTACGAGGAAAAACCATTTCTTACGCAAGTTATAAGAAAAAAGTTAAAAAGAAAGATGAACAAAATTTGGAAGCCAAAATAAAAAAACTGGAAAATGAGAGAGCTATGAAACCCACAGATAAAAATATAAACAGTAGATTAGAAGATTGTAAAATAGAACTGGAAAAATATCGAGAAAGAGTTATGGAAGGGGTTTTAGTAAGATCTAGAATAAACTGGTACACACAAGGTGAAAGGCCGACTAAATATTTTTGTAGCTTGGAGAAAAGAAATTATATAAATAAAACAATAACTACGTTGGAAACCGAGCAAGGTTTAATTTCACATCCAAAATTAATTTTAAAAGAAATGGAAAAATACTACACAATATTGTACTCAAACAATAAGCTAAAGACACAAACAGATCGACATGAAGTTATTAAAAACGCATTAACTTATGTTCACAAATTAACTGATGAAGAACGCAATAGCTGTGAAGGGATAATTACAATAACAGAATGTTGGAATGTTTTAAAAAATATGAAGTCCAATAAAACACCTGGTTCTGATGGTTATACTAAAGAATTTTATATCACTTTTTGAAGTGAATTGAGTGTACATTTGAAAAATGCCCTAAATTATGCTTTGAAAATAGGAAGTTTATCTTCATCTCAAAAACATGGAACAATTATCTGCTTGCCAAAACCTGATGCAAACAGAAAATTAATGAAAAACTGGAGGCCCATTACATTGTTAAATGTGGACTACAAAATTTGTTCGGGATGCATTGCAAATAGAATTAAACGAGTTTTACCAAATGTTATAACTAAGGAGCAAAAAGGATTTATGAAAAATCGTTTTATCTCGGAAAATACAAGATTTATATTTGACTTAATAAACTATTGTGAAAAAAGTAAAATAAAAGCTTTATTAGTACAATTAGACTTTGAAAAAGCCTTTGATAGAGTTAACTGGGAATTTATTCAAGATGTATTGGAAAATTTAAATTTTGGGGAGGTATTAAGAAGTTGGATTAGAGTATTTTATAATGGTATTGAAAGTTGTGTGATTAATAACGGTTTTTCATCTGGGACTTTCAAAATTATGCAGGGATTGAGACAAGGTGACCCTTTATCACCCTCCTGTTTATTTTAGGAGCACAAATTCTAACGGGTATGATTATGAATGATAAAGAAATTTCAGGAATCAAGTTGTGTGTAAATAATATAGAAACGGAACACAAATTAGGACAATATGCAGATGATACTACACTAACTTTGGATGGGTCTGAAAAATCACTGAGGAGTTCTTTTAAATCACTGAAAGGTTTTGAAGAGATTTCCAATTTAAAGATAAATGAAAATAAATGCGCAGCAATGTGGATTGGCGTGGAAGAACAGCCT
>JAHWFP010199611.1:0-33510 GCA_023313725.1 Lithobius niger
AACTCATCTGAGCAACAATGAAAGAGTAATGAACATCCAAGCACCCTCAAACCCAATCATCAAAAACATTGTGTGTGACGATTTAAGCGCGACCGCCTTATGAGCAGATGGAAGTAGACCGAAAAATCTAAGAGGCTACGACCGCCGAATTCGAGACCAAGTGCGATCTATGTTGTAAGCCAAAGAAAAAAGCAAGTACAACGCCTGATGAAGACAGTTAAAGGGTGTTCTATCTACTAAAAAGAACTGTCAAAAATTTACGGAATACAGTAGAGTAGTATGTTTGTTTTGAGATTGAGCGTAATTTTTTCAACTTCTTGAACAAGATCGTGAAATGAACTCTCATAGTAGTTTTCGGAACTTTTGTATTCTTGTGCTTAGTCCTTTTGTGGTTTATTAGGATTATTTGTGCCTCTGTTGGAGCTTGGTTTCTTAAACTTCTTTATAATATTTATTTAAGGTTTTGAAAACAAGACGTTTGTAGAATTTCTAAAGGCTAGAAAATTAACTCGGAATGTTCAACACTACGTACTACATGCCATTGCGATGGGGACAGATAAGACATCGACTATTGAGGTCAGTAAAATACATTTAAGTTCTTTAAGACAAGTAAGTGTAAGAAGGGATTGTTAGACATGTAGCCAAAATTCATACAATTTTTGTTATTGTAATTACTGTATTGAAATATGTGTGCAGGGTTTGGAATCGACACAACGGTTTCTTAGATCTCTTGGCCGTTACGGGAACACTCCTTTTCTGTGGCCTATGTATGGAAGTGGAGAACTACCTCAATGCTTTTGCAGGTAATGCCCATTAAAGCATTTCGGGAAAAACCTTACATTACTGTGACATCATAGAACTTATTTATGCAACCTTTGTTTACAGGCTGTGTGCTGTATTTGGTGGAGTTTATTATCTGAAAAGGTGTGCTGATGCAATAATTACTAATGGAGAAAGACAGTGTGTGGCAATTATATCACAGAACAAGCGCATCACTTGCAAGTATGTCTTGCTGTTCATTGGTTTGAAATGTTTTCAGTTTTTTGATAACGCAGAATTCCCTCAACTTTCTAATGTCCATGTGGCTGTACAATACTTGTTTTCTTTTCTAGGTGGTTGGTGTTGGAATCGTCTTACATTTCCCCAGACACTTTTCAATTATTAGAAGTTACCAAAAGGTAAGTTTTATCACTCGTTGGCTAACATTGTTTGTATTGTATTGTCATAAGATGATTTGAATTGTATAAGAAATAATAAAGAACTTTTTTTTTAATGCAACTAAAATTTGTTTTCATATCTTTTTAGACGTAAGGTGTCTCGTGGTATTTTCTTAACAGATAAGTCAATACTGAGTTCAGAAAAAGAGCAGGTACGTAAATTCAAGCAGTGTTAATTATTTTCCTTAGGGAAATGTATCAGCCACTTTTAGCCGATCAGCTCAGATACCGATATGTACATATACATCTCGCAAAGAAATTTATGGTAAAACTGCAGTTTAAAATGCTCACCCATCTTGTTGAAAAGGTTGACATACCGCGTTATTTTATATCAATTCTGAGTTACATAACAGGAGATTAAAACATGAAAGGCTGGTACTGTAGAAGTACCTGCACAATTTGTTACGTTCGGTTCCATGAGATGTGCAGTCACTATCCTCACCAATCATCCTCTCGTCTTCATGTTTTAACTTCCTGATAATGCAACTTGGGCTAATTCAAAACATTGAGGTATATCAACCATTTCGAAAGGATGGGTGAGGATTATAACCCTTTTGACCTTAAGTAACAATATATTGTTCGTTGAAAACAACTCCTAAAATGCCTGACGAACATTGTATTGTTAGCTCAGTTCTAAACCCTGGTAAAATAAAATAAATCCAATTGCGTACAATGCAGGTGTAATTCCGATTGAATTAGGTATTTTGGAACCTATATTTTCTTTATATTATACGTTCCAAAATAATTTTCTTGATAACGTTATCTTATTTCCCTTAATTGATGTTTTTGTTGGCATTGTCGCCAAATTGGCAGGAAATTGCTTTTGTTTGCTGAAAATAGTACTGGGTTCAAGCAATCGTAAATCTGGAACAACTCAACACAACTTCCATCTTGGTAGTGTTTGAGAGCGGGTAATCGTGTTTTCCTTGCCTTCAATGAATGACGTCACCAACCCCAACGTCGCTGACGTTATTTCTCGAATAAAATGTTCTGTTTCAACGGCAGTTTTTGAAATTCTTCTGTATCGTGAGCTCCATTTGGTTCGTTAAGAGTCACGTGACCTTAGATCGCGAAGGGCCTGGTCTCAAGTGACGTCATGCAAAGCCATTCAAAGTCACATCCATTGGCACTAGCAAAAGCGCTTCGCTTGCGGGCGGCTGGTCACAGTAGTTAAGATGGCGGCCTACGAAAAATGGGGAGCTTTCAACGGTCGTGAATATTGAGGAACTAAGCAACTTTAAACTACTTTTACGGTATTAAAAACATCAAAAAATGATTTCGAAAGACATAACAGTAACAGATGCTGTAATGGAAGAATAGCCAGTGGATGTTATCATTCCAAGGTTTCCCCGAGTACTGCAAGTTAAAAATTTTCATTAGCGCTTAGTCAAATTTCACAATTTTTTTTAACAACGAATACATAGCACGATGGTCCCAATTATATTTCTGCTAAAAAATTTACAGCAGTTATTATGTCTGCAATTTTTTTATACTCTTACACTGCTTAGGTTTTTTTTATTAAAATTTATCTTCGTGAGGCATGCAACTTGTTCATGGCAGCCATGTTTTGGCCATAGGCTTCTTTAGCAGGAAAATGGCTGTCAACAAAACTAGGAAAAAATTCCGGGAAAAATTATCGCACACTTTCACAATCAGGACAACAGCTTTGTCCAGCGAATTTTCGATAGCTTGAGCTGCTATCTTTTTCGGGCCTCAGGGATATAGCTCGGGTTTTCTACATTTTCCACTCCAGTTCGACGAACTATCACATTTAAATTTGGTTAACAACGTTGTCTCTTGATTTGTATTGCGGGCCTAGATCGTTCGTTCCTATTCTATTCCATATTTCTCTTTCCGGAATTTTTTCTGAGTTTTGTTGACATTATGGCGTTTTACAGTACGAAAATTAACGATGTTTTAAAAAATGGCTGTATGCTCAAAAAGGTTAACCATCATTTATACCGATGTCATACCCAAACAATTTGTCGAAACCGATCTGATATCTAACCGACCTTCGATACCTCTTTGAGTGACTGCATCTATTTACAGTTAAAAGTATACTTAACTGTTAGATAAATAGACATTGCTGTTGACGATACCTTAAATAACATACAAGAAATAAATAAAATGCCTAGTTGCCTGGTGTTTCAATTTGCAACCTCGCCTGGAAACCAAACAATTTTGTTTTGCGTGGCCTTACTGCATGCACAGAGTAAAACTCAGTGTCGGTATGTATATTTTTCTTCGTCAATTCTGATCCGATATCGATACCATTATTAGTTAGTCAGGCTCTAATATTCTTATTGTTGTGTAAGAAAAGATACAGTCAAACCTCTATACTGTTTAACATTAGTAGATAGGTTTTGACATCAAATGTTAACACGTTTTAACTGTATAAGCAGTCATTTTTAAAATGCATTTTTGGTTCAGAAGCCTCAAGAGTGCTTAATAATGTTATAACTCGTAATGATGTTTGATAATAATATGAAACGTGTCAGTTTAGTTATTTGCTTCTTTCCAGTTGACACTCCTTCGGCTTCCTCCAATGGGGGATCTTCAGACTGCAGTCACAGTTATAGAATTAGGACCATCATCCATGGCTTGTCCTGATGGAATGTGTATGTACTTCATAACAACATTAATATTTAGTTTAAGTTAAACTCAGTTTGGTATCGTCTGGTTGTAAGAAACGCGTTGTGCTACGAGAGTGTTTTGTTTGGTTGTTTTTTTTTTCAGACAAAGAAATTTTAAAACTGGTCTGGCTCGTACTTCCCAGTGCCAGGTTAAGAATCAGTAGTGCAAGCAATGTAACTAACTCCTAGTAGAAGGTCAGGGGAAATACAGTAGGCTAAGTCAACAGTGAAAATCATACTGTAGAAATAACGTATATCTCATTGACAAAACTTGACGTACTCTTCAATATAAACACAGAAACGGAGACTGCGTGCTACAAAACATCGAGAGCTGGCTAGTAAAAGGTACTCGGCACTTGAATAATGTCGAGGCAGTTGGCATGTTGTTTCTCCATTGTTGGCCATCTCGTGCATACTTTCGACTCTGTTTTTAGGACTCAAAGCTGTGCTTGTGTTTATGGCGAGTATACTCGTCTCCCGCACTTTAAAGGTTAAGACAACCGGGCTGGCATGAATGGCATCTTTCTGGGTAGACCTAAAGAGACTTGGCGAAAATGTCTTGACCTTGCCGGAAGAAAGTAGAGTAAGTACAGAAATACTGCACGTCCCTGCATCAGGTCGGTACAGCCGATAAGCCTTTTGGGAGCCAGAGGAGAGTCCTGTTCCTGCAGACCGGGGAAAGGACTTACTAACACCAAGGCAATGCTTGAAGGATGTTTTGCTCCCAAAAGAAAGTGGATGAGTAGGATGTAAGGTCATGCACTGAGAAGAGCGTGTGAAGGAGCCCTACCCCCCCCCCCCCCTACCCCAAACAAAAATTAAGAGTCTGCCAAATGATACAAAAACAAAGCACAGATACAAATTGAAATTATGATACATTGCCAAAACTTCTAACACACACAAAGTAAAGCACCAGCAGGAAGTAACTTAAAAACTAAATAATACAGACACGCCGTGTGGCCAACAAAAAACTCAATCGCATAGGACTGTGTGCGAAACTTGAGATTTGATTTCACTACGCTGCCGAAATCTAATCAAATAGAAAAATTCGATTTTGTGAATTTTTCAATAAATACACCTAAATTAATTTTAAGATACATATTTGTGTCAAATAAAACACTAACTTTAGTCAAAATATAAAAAAAAAATCCAATGATGGCCTGTTTTAAACAAATTGCAAAGAACATCATGCGCATGTCAGTTGGGCTGTAGTTCAAATAAAAATCTTTAGAATGAACAGAAACACGTTTACAACAAACCAATTTTGGTGGTTGGAAACCTAAAACATATTTGTAAATTGCAAATTGTAAATAACAGATGTTCACTTTAATGATTTAATCGAGTTCTGGAAAACATTTTTGTGGCCCCAAATTTCATTGTTTGCATGCTTTCATCGCTACCTCTTGAACGTCCTGTTTGCCGTAGCTGCCTTTGTTGAACATTAAAAAACCATAAAGCTGGGTGATCTGGTTCACCAAAACCAAAACGGAAGTCTTCCACAATCAAGATGGAGGATGTAGGTAACAACGATAAACTGCATCAATGTTTTTAAATTAAAATTAAAAAATACGCGTTACCAAACGTTTTTGTCTACTCCACTTGGTCTTGACAGTTTGGAGTAGCAGCAAATTTTCGGTGGCATTAATTGTGGTAGGTGTTGGTCCACAATCTTCGACCTTCTTCAGGCTTCTGAGTAGTGTCACTGGCTTTTAGCCCTTCTGATGTCAGCCAGAAATTGACTACCCACTAGCTAAAACCAGCCAGTTTTTAGCAGCGCAAGAAATGATCGCATGTCTTCATTAACATTCATGTTACTCCCTTTAAAAACTTAGCAGAGGCTTCATTGTTTTTAAACAACTCGTAATACTTAGGCCTTAACCTGAATATTCGCACACAAAAATAAAAAAGCATATTTTTTTTTGGGGGGGGGAATGGCAAATGTATTACAAATCAATAAAATCTAAGATAGTACTGGCTTTGAGAGCAATTTTGGCCAACTTTGTACGCTGAAAGAGTACCTTTTTTTGCAATAAACGTAATGATCTATCTGTTATCATTCTTCACACCAAAATTGAAGCAAAAATGTGTGAAAATTTTTTTTAATTAAATAAAATTATCACGTCTGTCAGTAGTGCATTAATCCCTCTCAGGAGTGGCCACCCTCCTTGGCAGCTTCCTTCTACTCACCTTACACAGGCTTCACATATGGACATAGGAACACACGCGGCAAGTTCACCTTCTTTCTTCATTAAAGTTTTTGCAGACTTCAGCTCTGTTAAAGATAACCCTAGCGCCAAGCACGTCTGAATTATTGGTGTGATCTGCCGTGGAAGATTCCTATTAACTATCTAAGGTTTTTCTGGCCGCAGATAGCAGGAGGCAGTGGGACGTTAAATAGCACTGCACACGGAACAAGCTAGACTTAAAACTAGTGAACGTTTGATTAAGACCTGAATTCTCCAGTCGATAACTACACCGCATAGCTCTTGAACATTGGCATCTTTCTCAGTAAAGGCAATGTGGTTTGATAGAAAGATGTCCCTCCTAGATTCCTATGCATGTCATAGGTATTGCACAAATAAATGTTAAGCTTCTTGTAGCGCTGAGGAAAGCGTCAGACATGACTGACTGAAATAAGCCTTGAGAAAAATTGATGCTGCAGCCTATGATTGTCTGCCTTTAAGTTTATCACGAGGCTATCCTCATTGTCAACAAGCCGAGAGAGAGGCTCTAGAGTTAGTGTTGTGAGTAGACAAATTTCCACGGAAAAATTTGGAAATTATTCTGGGAAAAATTGGAAAAATTTCCACGTGACTGGAAAATTTCCAATTAATGGAAAAATATAAGGTGAGCGTGAATGTATACACATGTATATTTTTTTGTTTTTGTTCAGTAAAATTCCACCAAAAAAGGTGTGTGTATGACAACGAACAGTATCACTGATGATAAACGGTGTTGGCGCAAATTCCGGTCAGCATTCAATTCAAGCCGCTCCTTAAAATTGGAATTCCTATGCTGGGAATCAGAGCTTTGCGAGGAAACACTGGCACTAACACTAATTTCGTCAATATTGACATAATCCAAATGATCGTCACCTGAATTCTCCAAATCATTATATTGGCGTCTTGCATGTTTCACAGGACGACGTTGTACAGAACGACGATCATCTTCGTCACTCGTTACCACTCGTCGCCACTTTTCATCCGCCGCCATCTTGGATCGACGTTTCACACTCATCAACGATCGTCGCCGCTCATCGACACTCCTTGGCGATCTCGAACGGGACCGGATCCGACTGTAACGTCCGTCATCGCCCATCGGCGACCGACGCACACCTCTCGCATTCAAGTTCCCTTCATCAACCACACCCCGGCGCCGTGGCGACCTTGGTAACTGGCGACTACTCTGCTCCATTCCGGCCTGCACGTCCGTAGACAACTGCAGCCGAGCCGACTCCTGTCCGACCACCAATTTCCGGGAAGATTCCGGGGAGAACTTCCATTACGGCTTGGAGACTCGGAACTACTGTGCTTTTTGCCGAAGGCCCTCGCCTTGTTCACTGAATGCCTCTTTTTTTTATGTGAACGCACAGATTTACTTAAGGTTAACGGTTCGCGAAGCTTCCGAAACCCCGCCTCGTCCAGATCACTTGATCGGGGTGGATGTCCTTCACGCTCGGGTTCTGTCACATATGGATTAGCGCCAACACGTTCACGATCCGCCAGTTTTGTCTCGATTATCAACGGAATCGAACTTTGGAGAGAATGGAGTTGTGATGCCATGCTCTCTTGGAAATCAGCGAACATCGTTTTAAAATCCATAGTTTGATCGGATGGGATTATTGCCGACGAAACACTCTCCTTGGGGCTGTCCCGTAGATTAGGGTAAATCTGTCCGTCGGCTTTGTCGACTCCGTCGCTGGCGCTCGAATCAACCATCGTGTCCACGACGTTTAGAGTTGTACAAGGATCGTCCCCAAAAACTTCAGTAATCCTTCTATCCAAGGAATCTTCAGGTAGTTTCTTCTTCTTTTCCACAAAAACGGGACGGCTACGCTGCAACGCCTTTTGGTCGGACTTTTTCTAAGTCCGACAAATTTTCCGAATGGCCGCTGGATTGAGCTTCAAACAGATGCTGCACGGGTTACGCAGAAAATCGCAATTCCTACACTTCTTACAGGCTAAATGTTGGTCCCCAGGTGTTTTTAAATTAGTGCAAGATACAACCTTTTCTAATATAAAGTCCTCAGCCTTACCACTCATACCGGGCTAACGTTTTCTAAGAAAAAAAATACCGACAGAGCAAAACATCAACTTAACGAATTGATGCCCAAAGCGATAGTGGGCAATATGGCGGCTCTAGCTACGAGGGTAGCATGAGTAGTGCCATCTGGTGGGAAAGCCAAGCAAGCTTGTTTACATTTAAATGGTGTTTAAATTTGGGCAATTTGAGAGCATTAAAAGCGATTTAAGCTAGTACTAAAGGGAAGTATTTTGCAGATAGTAAGAAAGTACAGCTGTTACTTTTGTCTTATGTAACAAGCAAAAACCGGACTGGTTTCAGTAAAAAGCAGAAACTACTACTTGTACGGACTCCAGTCTACTGAATGTTAAGCACCCAGATTTAGGCCCATTTAATGGCAGTTGATTATTTGACATCAAGCTGCTCTCACCCACAGAGATCTCTAGACTGACTGTGTCATCCTTGTTTGGGCTCATCAGTAGAGAATAGTCTGTGGATGAGGGCATAGGCACGTTGCTGGTGGTAATTTAACAAACACAAAACTGGACTGGTTTTAGCAGTGCGGTTAAAAAGCAGAAACTACCGCTTGTTTAAGGCTCCATTGTACTGAATGTGTGGCACCCAGACTTAGGCCTATATTATTTGTATTATGCATTACTAGATACTAAAGCTGCATCGATGCTGATACTGTATCGGATCGACTGCCGATATTTGCGGTATCGGTATCGGCAACTTGCGGTGAAACATCAATAACTCTGGAACCGTTTGAGATTATTATATGTGGTTCGCGGTGTTTTGCTCAGAAAATCACTTGAGTATCTTCCTAGCTATGTTTTAAGTGTGTCTTACTACTTAAACATTATGTTATCTTAATAATTATTGGACTTTTGCAGAAAACTACACCGTTAGATGAAAAATTGGGGACAAAATTTTGGATATCAGTACCGGTATCGGCAAAATTTTTTAAACCTGTTCGGTATTGGTAACGGATCGGTAAAGTTGGTATCGGTGCAGCCTTACTAGATACCTCTTCTGTTGCGTTGGCTTCTTATAAGCCTTGAAAGGAAACTTATTAGGCTACATAAAAGAAATTTTTCATAAGTCTCCAATTTTTCCCTATTTTTCCATTTTTTCCAAATTTTTCAAAAAAAGATTTTTCATTCCGACTTGCAACACTCATACCGTTCATACCGTTGATAACGTCCTGTCTTATCTGAACGACCACTGAATCCATGCGAGGAAACATGAAAAAAATGTGAGTGAAAAAAGAGTGAGGAAATGTGTAAAAATATGACAAGCATGAACGGGAGGTCAAACAAGCGTAACAAACACAGACATAAAAGTCTAAAAATAGAGATACGCGCCTGCATTTGTGTTACACCGTGGCCAACTTAGCCTAACCCAAAAAAGCTTTGGTCCCCAATCTTGCTGATAGATACCAATATCCTAGTATCCGAACTAGTGAATTTTGTGTAGTCACTCCATTCCAGGTACGGTACTACAAATAAATTTTGAGACATTGGTGTATGTGTTACAAAAAGTAAAAGTTAAGTGAAGCCGTAAGCGGCAGTGAACGTAAATTTACCAGACCACACGTCGGATAGTTTTCAGTTTATGTTGACAAGTGCTTATGGCCTCACCAAATTTTGATATTGAAGAGCACTCGCCTTCAGTGTTATTAGTTTATTGCAGAGAAAGTAAATTAACAGCCTCGAGCCTTTCTTTATTTTTGTGGGTAGTTTTGCATCCTTTCTTGCTGAAGCAATTTTTTTTTGCTTTTTTTCATTTTCAGATGTTGTTCACTTAACGTGTGACCAATTGTCTACCGCTGAAGAAGACCTTAGGCCAGCTGCTGATATTTTATTTTTGTCTCCTGATATAGGTAAGTGTTACGTGAAACTTTTGTCGAGATGTGGTACTGAATTTTGTTGTTGCTCATCTTTGATGTGAGGTGGAAACCTAGGTCAAAAATACTTTACCTTACTTGGGCTGACTTGGTAGTTAGGCTGAGAAGAGTAATGATTAAAGACAGCTTTGGTCAGCCTGGAGAACCTAGGCAGCATCAGTCTCACTCTGTCATCTGGATTCAGGCTGTGGATGACTTATTGTCCGGTAGTCGTGAAACATGCGAATGTAGCCTAATTTCCCTAGTGTAGCTAAGTTTATTAGTTGCGGCACACGTCTGTCACTTTCAACATTTCACTGCAGAAGACCGAGATCAGCACATGCACTTGTTAGGATGTGCTGCAACTCGATCATCTGCATTGTCCAGTCTGTACACTGGACATTGTAGACAATGTTTACAATGGTTCACGACCACATCATTGCTTGTCTCACATCTTGCACCACACAGACAAAAGTAAAAGCCTTTTTTTTTTTGCACTACCTGAAAGTTATATGATGCTTTCTGCATTGTGTAATGGTAAAGCTGAGTTTATATTTGTTATTGGATTAAAGATAATCCGTTTTTTTTTTATTTATTTTAATACAGGAAAGCCAGAGGGTAGAAAATCAAAGCCAAAGATATTGTGGAGTTTGTACTTCAATTTTGTAGAGACCTCTAGAGAATTAATTCAAGAACATTGTCCAAGCAATGTAGTTATAACGTCTGGTCCAGGTTCTGAAATGGAGTTCGATGACGTAGTGACAGAGGTAAAGTATTTTATTTTTTTACAACGATTGTTGGTTCAGATAACTAACTAGTTCAGCCTTGCTGAGATATATATATACGTGTGTGCGTGTGTTGTGCGTCTTTACAAGCTTCGGTAGTAAACAATAATTGAGTAACTGACGGCTAACAACTAGCCGCCTCAGAACCTGTGGGACTTAGTCCAAGAAGACAACTTTGATTTAGGCTAGAAATGGGTCTGAATAATGTAAGTATCAGGGTTCGTACATGGCCATGAATTCCATGAATTATATAATATGAATAGAAATAGTTTCTCAACAGAATCCATTTCTACTGTGAATGTTTCTCCCCTCGAATTGGATTAGAGACTGAAAACTTAGATGCAGTGCAGTGAAAGCACGTATGCCAGAAGGGACAGCTGAGCAAGTGGTGTTCCAATGGCTGTTAGTTGTTGTATTTGTCCTTCTTTTTTGTCCATTGGTGGATGGGAGGACGAAATGTTGTCATTGTTTATGATGGTGTAGTGTCCTACTGCAAACTAAGAGCACATTGGGTAGCAATAATGACGTCAGTCAAAATACTGGCATTTATTACTGGCAAGGAAGGAGTGTGCGGCAATCTTGGTGGGTTAATCTTTGTCAACTTATGACCCCCAAGAGATGTAACCTCTTCTTTAATGATATGGGTTTAAAAGCTCCCAAGTGTGCTCTGTACCGTACCTTCTCCAATGCCAAGTTATGCGCATGAATCAAAGGAATTGGATTCTAGTTTGCCCTTCCCTTCCGTGACAAAGACACTGTTTAAGTATGAAAATGACGAGGAATTAATAAGGTGGTGCCTTCATGCCGGGTCTCACTCGGATTTGGCCTATTATGTGTCGACGGCGGTCATCCGTGCATTCCTAACCGAACCTGTGGAGTCGAGGGATGATTCCATCCTGATGGACTGTTTACATCTGATAAAGTGTGCTGCTTCGTTCCAGGATGACGCGTTCAATTGGGTGTCTTTGAGCATTTATGAATATGGTTTTCTGACGTAGGGATCTGTATCTTGATTCTGCCTGTGGGATCCCTGTTGACTTTGTGAGAAGATTATGCCTGCTGCCTGTTTATTCTTCGACAATTTTTTTTAAACGATCAGCTGTGGTTTGGCGCCCGAGTTGCACGACAAGATTTAAATGAAAGCTCCTGTTGTTTCAAAACTGCTACACAGACTGCCCCATCTACTAAGCCCAAAACTTGAATCCCTTTCGGAGGGGTCAGTCTTTGGTGGCTCCCTACCAAGAGGGTCAGGAGAAAAGGGGAGGGAGGTGGATTTTGTAGATCGTCTCAAATAGGGGTCGTGGAAACCTTTGTTTTGAAGGGGCAAAGGTCGTGGACCTCTCCGTCCTCGTTCGTGACTATCGGAAGAATTCCTGATCCCATTCATTGTCGAGTGGGGGGGACAGGCTCAGGCATCATGTCCCCGCTGGGAAGTCAATAATGACAGATGTCTACGTCCTCTCAATCATTTCTCACGACAATGTTCCACCCCGTTTATGTCTCTGCCATCTCTTTTGGTGGGTCCACCACCTTGGCTTCTACATCGACCACCCTGCACAGGTTGCTGGAGGAAATTGCAAAGCTGTTGGAAAAGGGCGCCGGACGGTTTCCCGGCGTTTTACTGCCCGGTGTGGTGATCCCCTGAAAGACGGCGGGATCTGCATGATTTTCAATTTGTGACACCTCAACATTTTCCTGGGGACCGAACATTTCAAGGTGGAGGGAGACGTTGCTTCGGTTTGGGAATCCCTGATCCAAGGAGAATTCACAGTGTCAGTAGACCTCGAAGATGCATACCTGCACATTCCGCTGTATCAGTCGGTATATGAAAACACCGGCAGGCGGTGGCTACTGTGGTTAGCAGACGACATCACAAGAAAAAATAACGCTACACCACAAATTTGAAACACCGTTCCTTGAATTTTCGGTGGAAAATTGATTGTGGAAGGAAAGGTGTTATAAACTCTTCTACGAACTTCGTCCACTTTCTTCAGAAGGTAAATTCAAAAACCTAGAGATTACATAAAGTCAGTCTAAATTCGAAACTGCCGCTTCAATATCTCGCCCACTGATCTCTATACTCGGTTTAAGTATCGATTGCCACAGTTGATTGTATTCTTCAGATACTTCGGGTCGGACCAACCTAGTGATGTGCCGATAGGCAGGCTGCAAATGTTCATCAGTGCCACGTTATTGCCTCGGAATTTGCTAGTGGCAATCGATTCCAATCCACGAAGGTGTGAATCTTGAATAGAATTAGAGACTAGCAGGATAGAGGTGTTATTCCATCCAATGACGTGGTGACGGTGTTGTTTAATGTGCATTGCATTGCCATTTGTGGTTGTTCCTTTCTTAACGTCGTTTTTGTGCTCACCAATTCTCTCCTGGAGTTTTCTTTTCGTTTCCCCGATGTAAATTGCCCCAAGTCTCACAAGGCACGCAAGGCACGCAGTCTACTACACCTTTTCTGTTGAAATGCTTGGGATCACAGCTGCTTTAACAACAGGAGGGCACCTTGGGATAGAAACCCTGCTAGGGTTTTCTGTTCAGAGGAGATTGGATCGACGGTGGGGAGAGTACCGCTGGAGGGGTGAGGCGGAATCTTAAATACAGAATCTTGATGAGTATATTATGAAACCTTTTCCTGACATGCCACTGTGGAGGAGATTCGTGGACGATGTCCTTGCAGCACCCCGTGAAAATGATATCACTCTCGTCCTTTGTAAACTAAATAAGTGGAATCCCTGCTTTCAGTTCACATCGGAGAAGGAAGTTGACAACAGCATCGCTTTTCTTGATGTTAGACTCACGAGATGTCGTTCGCCCATCCTTTTTGCACCATATTGGAAGCCTTCACACTCCGGAAGATGTGTTCCCTACTCCTCGGGACATCCAAAAATCAGCTTCGAGCAATTCTTCAGAACGAACTCAACCGTATTGTAGACCATTCATCCCAAGCAGACACGGGTCAGCAACATCTAGAATTAACCAAAACCAAGTAGCTGCACCTCCAGTACCATGCTAGGCTTATCAACGCTGCTACGAAAGCAGCTTGGTGTCGAGCCAGTCAGAGACTGGTGACTAATGAAGCGAGTAAATGTGGACCCCGTTCTACTGGGTGATATGACGATGTGCACCAGGTGTTACAACAGAACACGTTAAGTGTTTCCATAGACATCCCACCAATCTTAAGAGACTTCTGAAAAAAAAAAGGTTCCACAGTTGAACACCACCCCCACCCTCCACCCGGTACTCTCTCCGCCGCCGATCCAATCTCCTCCGAACAGAAAACCCTAGCAGAGTTTCTACCCCAAGGTGCCCTCCTGTTGTCAAACCAGCTATGATTCCCAAGCACTTCAACAGAAAAGGTGTAGTGTACCGTGTGCCTTGTGACCTTGTGACACTTGCGGAACAATTTACATCGAGAAAATAAAAAGAAAACTCCAGGAGAGAATTGGTGAGCACAAAAACGACATTACGAAAGGAACAACCACAAATGGCATTGCAATGCACATTAAACAACACCGTCACCACGTCATTGGATGGAATAACACCTCTATCCTGCTCTTCTCCAATTCTATCCAAGAATCACACTTTCGTGGATTGGAATTGATTGCCATTAGCAAATTCCGAGCCAACAACGTGGCACTGCTGAACATTTGCAGCCCTGCCTATCCGCACATCACTAAGTTGGTCCGACCCGATGTATCTGAAAAACTCAATCGATTGTGGCAATCGATACCTAAACGGAGTATAGAGATCAGTAGGTGAGACATCGAAGCGGCAGTTTCGAATTCGGACTGACTTTATGTAATCTCTACGTTTTTTGCATTTTCCTTCTGAAGAAGGTGGACGAAGTTTGTAGAAGAGTTTATAACAGCTTTTCTTCCACAATCAATTTTCCACCGAAAATTCAAGGAACAGTGTTTCAAATTTGTGGTGGTGTGTTATTTTTTGATGTATCCGTCGGTGTACCATCTCTTCCGCTTCGTCTCCGGGGGCCTGACATACCACTTCGAGGTCATTCATTTCGGTCTTGCAACGATGCCCCAAGTGTTTATGTCCGTTCTCCGCCCTGTGGTACCTTCCTTCACAACAACATGATTCTGTGTCACGCTATCTCAACAAGTTGCTTTTTCGGAACATGAGCTCCACACTACTCCTTCAAGAGCTCCTCTTTCCACTGTAAGCGGAATTGTGCCCGCCCGGGGGGCCGCCCCCCCCGCCAATCCGTTGAAATTACGCTTCCAGTCGGTTCAGTTTTTTGTTTTCCTGTGGACGGAAATCAATCTGGTCAACTTCCTGCCCTGATTGTGCCTTTAGGTAGCCCTGGAGAATTTGTGCAGGTGGTATTGTATTTCCACCACAGAATTGCGAGGAGTAATTGGCCAAATGGATTCGTGCGCATTACTTGTTCAACTCGGGGAGGGGACCTGGCGGTCGATACACTGGTTCCGGACGGATGAGTGGTTTCCCGAAAGCTCGTGGGAAGATCTGATTACCATCAACTATCTCCTGTGGGATTTTATTCAATGGTTTCTTCACCTGACTACGTAACCAGGAAAGATCTGGTTCACGGCCCCAGCCGGGAAGTTCTTCTTTTCACGGATGCCTTGATGGTGGACCGTTGGGCCCACATGGACAACCTGACTGCTTCAGGACTCTGGACGACAACCGAAGCAGCCCTTCATATCAACTCTCTGGATCTCCGTACCATCTATTGTGTAGTTTGCACGTGTTACTCTTTGTGTGGAAAGTGGTTGCGATCATGTCCAACAACACAACTGCTGTTGTGTTATGTGTGTTGGGGCAGCGGGATCCACAGCCACACTCTCATGGACGAAGTGTCAACCATTTTCTCCCTGTGCCTCCAGCTTCGTGTGACGTTGCTTCCCAAACACATGGCCGGGAAGCTCAATGTGATAGCTGAGGAATTATATTGCTCGAATCTTAATTCTGTCCACGGTATGGAAGCTGTCTCCAAGAGTCTGCAAGATGATTTTTCTGAAGTGGGGGACGCCATGGATCCACCTTATCGCCTCAATACAATACCATCAACTCCCACGTTTCGTGTCCCCCTTCCCAGATAACCAGGCGTTCGTCACCGACAGTCTCTGCCTGGATTGGAACATCATGTTCGCCTACGTCTCCCTTCTTCGAAGGGTATTGACCTAGATTCGATAGACCAGTGGCCAGTTCCTTCTCGTGGCTCCGGTATGGCCCAACGTTCCATCTTTCGTGGATGTTCTGGACCTGTCCACGGAGGATCCAGTTTGCCTTCTGCTATCATCAGATCTCATGACCCAACACCCTTCACCCAAACCCAGCTCGTCTACATCTTCACGCGTGGAAACTTTAACCTTGAGCCTGTGTGCTGCTTGATTTTCGTCGCCTTCTTCGTGTCACAGTGTATCGACTATGACGGTCTATGAGATAGTGGCGGAGGTGGCATGCCTGCTGTACTGAACCATCTCTTCACCCCTGCAATCCCTGTCTTCCTTGGCTGCTTTTTTGTTCTGTCTTTTCCAGGCCGGTCTATATCATATCACCATCGATGGATATCGGTCCGTTCTCAACTCGTTCTGACCTGCCTTGGTACTTCGGAGGCCAGCAACAGCAAGGTGATTTCTCGTCTCGTGCATGTCTTCGATAACCTTTGGCCTCTTGTCAGGCATTTGTTTCCCTCCTGGAATCTTTCCCTAGTGCGGTCCAGTCTGATGCTGAACCTGTACGAACCCCTCCATCTTTACTTCATCTTACTCAGAAGTCCGTGTTCTTGGTGGCTACGGTCACTGCTGCTCACCAAAGTAAGTTAGCAACCTTTCCAGGGAGGATGGACATGTTCGCTTTAGTAGCTTTTGGTCTATGATGACTCTGTCTCTACATGTTGGTTTTTGCGCCAAGAATCGGCATCCAGATTAGGCTCCGCGGCCCGTTCTTATCAAAACCTTGGCCCCCGCTGGTGGACCTTTCGACAGGTGAACATACGCTACGCCCGGTTCGTGCTTTGAAAGTTTACCCTCGAGTACACCCAACTTCCAGTTTCAATGCAGCCAGAACAAGACAGAACCTCCCCCCTCAGACTTCTCTGTTTCTCCTTGTGGATAAAGCGTCTATACCCCCTACTCCAACTCCGCTCCCTCCAGCGAAAATAGTGGTGTGGATTTGCAAAGTGATTCGTTGTGCTTATCATATTGTTCCCAATTATCTTGGTCCCCCCCCCCCCTTCCAGTAAATGTGCATTGCCCATGAATTGAGAGTGTTGGCTTCGTCTTAGGCATTCGTGGCTGGTGTGCCTGTAGACGAAGTAGTGACCGCCTGCAATTGGCGCAGTAAAAACACTTCTGTCAGTTACTACATGCATGATGTTAGTGTCTCTATTGGTGGTGCACAGATGAAAGTGCATGTTATGGCTGGCAATGCTGTGGGCAAGAAGTAATGATCGGCTGCTGTGTGGAAGATGTTGCTTATACCTTTGTTTGTTTATATATTGTTAGTGTTATGGTATCGTCTGAACATTTTAGCTCTGGGTTCAGCTCACCCGCCTCCTTTTGGACAAAGTCAGCTTTAACTGAAGTCAGTATTTTTGGATAGTAGTGAAACCGTTAATTTTAAAGATAAGATTAGTTTTTACTTATCATAAAATTATAAAATACTTACCTTTAGTGTCAGCCCACTCACCGTCCCCGCTTTTGCTAGGCAGATAAGTTCTGCAAACAAAATGTGGTGGTGAATGGCGTTGCATGCCGGTAGTGTACATGCGCGCCATCTAGTGGAGAGCTATGGAAGCCTCTAAAGTGTTTAAGGTCTTTCAGCATTGAGCATAAAGCTATTAACTAAAGGTTAAGTATTTTAGGATAAGTGAAAATTAATTTTATCTTTAAAATTAATGGGTGTTTTTTTTTTATTGTATGTACCGGTATTAGTTTCTAGGCGATTCCCAAGATGAGTGTCTGGTACACAGGGAGCCGTCACAAAATACTCTTGGTGTGCCGGCCTTTTTTTTTTCTAACTCACCTCTCTATATACATATACTCTCTACCAAGGGCGGCAACATGCTCGAACCGACAACGATACATCATCATTTTAAAACACACACAGATCACGCAATAAACTTCGTATTGACTTAATAATAATAATGCCAACAAGAATACCTGAATTGATCCAACAACACCCAAAACACAACAATACCTCCATTAGAACCGACTGTATAAGGAATAATGAGCACACTATGGCACACTTTTAGGGCAATGCGAAAGGCGAGGCGGTAATTAAATACGCCACGGCCACGCAAACAAACGCCGATATTTTGTGGAGTTTACGCTTGAATGTGTATTTTTTTAAACTCAACATTACCTTGAAACACTAAACTCGCCAACCGCCACTTTGTTTGGACATTTATTACAATAATTCGGGCACACGAGCTCAACAAAGCTGAAAACTACGAAATTTTCGCATCCATAGCCATCGTTCAGCCATTACCGGAAACTGCGCAGTCCCACAATCCTCTGCGCATTCTGAGCTTCCTCTCCTCTGATTGGCGCAAATAGTTTTCTTTTTCGTAATTAGGAAATCAGGCCGTACGATTTCCAACACTGCATAATTTTAAAACATCGTAACAATTCTTTATTTGCTTTTCTAAAAGATGCGATCTCCTATTTTCTAACAAGCTGTTACGAAAATCGTACTTGCGTTTGTTGACATTATAGTAGCCCCAGGCAAGAACCAATCAGCGGAGTGGAAGATCACAGTGCGGCCGTGCGCGTAGAGGGTTATGGGATTGCGTAGTTTCCGGTAATGGATGACGGCTAGCGCTTGGGCTATGGACGCGAAAATTTCGTAGTTTTTAACTTTGTCGAGCTCGTGTGCCCGAATTATTGTAATAAATGACCAAACAAAGTGGCGGTTGGCAAGCTTAGTGTTTCAAGGTAACGTTCAGTTAAAAAAAATACACATTCAAGCGTAAACTCCACAAAATATCGGCGTTTGTTTGCGTGGCGGTGGCGTATTTCACTACCGCCTCGCCTTTCGCATTGACCTAAAAGTGTGCCAAAGTGTGCCTATTATTTCGTAAACAGTTGGTTGTAATGGAGGTATTGTTATGTTTTGGGTGTTGTTGGATCAATTCAGGTATTCTTGTTGGCATTATTGTATAAGAAGTCAACACAAGCTTTATTGCGTGATCTGTGTTTGTTTTAAAATGATCGTGTATCATTGTCGGTGCGAGCGTGTTGCCGCCCTTGGTAGAGAGTAAATGTATATAGAGAGGTGAGTTACAAAAAAAAAACCGGCACACCAAGAGTATTTTGTGACGGCTCCCTGTGGTCTGGTACTGCACCACAGTTCATCTATTCTCAGTTTTCCGATTTGAATTACGTAGAAAAATATTGTCCCTCTCCCCTTCTGGCTAGCTTCTGCTAGGAACGCGTCAAACCTACAGAAACCTACAGCATAACAGTTCTCATCTTGTATTCACCTATTAGCCGAGTAGTTAAAATAGTCAGACCACCCTTCTATCCCTTGTCAGTCTTGTCACAGCATGATTAACCCTCCCTTTTCCCCCACCAGAGCATGACATGTTCTTTGAGTGGTGCCTGATCCCTGAAACTGATGGCACAGTCTAGCATACCATGCGCATTTTGTCGATTGCCTTCATTGCCGTTTTCAATATGTTGAACTGTTATCAGTGTAAAATAACTTGGACAATGTTTTAAGACTTGTAGAAATTCTTTTCATTTGATACTGCGGCGAAGCACTACTCGTCCAGTAAGCTAAGCTTTTTACGTTTGATCGGTTCCGGTCGGACTTGATAGCTGGTGTTGGTGTTGGTGTTGGTGGTATTTTATTGGTTGAATTCTTTTCACTTATTTGATTGCCCCCACTTAAGTTCTCGTAAAACTTTTTTGTTTAATTCAAGTTTCATTACCCTATTAAACAGTCTCTTTTTGAGATTGCATAACTAATTTAGTAATAAAACAAATTCTGGTTGCACGTCAGGACTGATGGATTTTTGGTAATACAAATATTAAAACTTAGTCATTCATTTGCTTCATCGTGAATTTTCCCAGGCAGATAAATGTGCCTACTGATTAACAAGGACATGATCCAACGTTCGTGGATTATTGTAATTTCGGCAGCAATAAACAATAAAAAATATTCTCAAAGAGTACGTAGTAGGTAACTTACAAGTGTTGATTACTATTTTTAGCGTGAAATTCCATGCCAGTGTGTCTCTGTGCCTGTTGTTTTGCTGTAAATTATGAATATTGTAAGAAAATTGTATTTTATTCTTGTAATTTCCTTGAATACAAGGAAACATTGAGGGGAGTGTTAATTCCTTGATGTCCTCCATGTTTTCAAGAATCGTATTAGTGCTTCCCCCTTAAACAACGTAAAATGGTATAAACGCCCCGGGGAGTAGGGAGGGGGGGGGGGTTAACTCGACCATTTACAGTATTAAAAAGAGCTCATCCATGTATCGTGCTTTCATATTTTATATCATGTATAAAGTCCGTCGTTGCTGACTTATGAATTTTTTTTTTAAGGCAAAAGATTTATTTTACCAAATGTATCCAGAAGATGAGTTCCTGCCAAGGGCTCCAGACCCAGAAGAAATGGTTTTGGACGAGCCAGAGGGTAGCAATCCAGGACCACAATTTGAGGGGGATGCCCCCCAAGATGGAGGAAAAGTTGATGCCCTTGTTGAAGTTCTGGCTGGGTGTGGTGAAACGGTAGAAACTGTTGAAACTGAAGCAACTGAATTAAGTCGGGCGCTAAATGAACTTAAATTAGATTCAGAATTGATATCTGAAGATGAAGATTCAACTGGAGTCGGTGAAATGGCCAAAGTATCAGAACCTGAACAACCAACTGTAGTTGTCTCTGCAACTGGTGACAGTTCAAACATTGAAGCTTCAGCTGAATCCAGTGAAGGAAAAGAGACCCCTCAGAACTTTGATAAAGAAACCAAAAAGAAAGTTCGAGTGTCTGTTAGATTTGAAGATGATCAGTGAGAGGAATGTGAAGATATTGAAAAAAGGCATATTCTAAGATAAGGCATGCAGAAGGATTGACCGCATGACTTTAACGAGTCGCTGGCCAGCTAACACTCAAGAGTGCTGTTCCTTACTCATAGTGTGTTAATATTACGTTTCGCACGTAAATTCGCTGATTTTGCCAAGACCTCACCTACTGTTCTAGTGCCAAAAGGCGTAGGTACAGTGCAAGGTGATAGCCCATCTATGCCTTGTGTAATAGGTTCGTTCAGTAATTGTAAATATAGCGATAAGGCTGTTAGCCCCATTTGCCAATAGTATTACATGTCTGAAAGTATATTGTTCTGTTTAAAGTGTGCCGTTTTAATAAATAGTCCATTACAAAGTTCCCCGGATGTCATGGTGTCGCCCAGTCTGTTTTAGAGCATGTCCACAAGTGACTTGTTGACAGATGAAGATGCTGCTGCTGCTTCTAATGAACTGAGAGTTGCTAAATATTTTTGTGACATTACATGCAATATAAGAGTACAGGGGTCGAATTATTTGGATAACGGGCAAATTGCAATCTGGGTATCCCACTTTGTGTCCTCCAAACGCAGCTCTATTAGTAGTGTAAAATTGTGCACCAAAATTAAATTTTTCATAACTTTTTAACTGCAGGATGATAAAGAGATGTTTGTGTTATTTTAGATGGCTCCAATGGAGGCATGGCATGCACCATTTCTTCAAAAGAATTTGGATCCATTTTTTTTATTACATTTAGTTAAACTTTGGGTAGAGATTTTTTTCTGAAACATAGAAAACCGGCAATCGGTGCGTGGATTTACTGTGGCATGTTACCGATATTGTTAAACAATGTTCTGAAACTTGTTAACTCTCAATTAAATGGCAAATAAGTTAAGTTACTATTTTTATTCCAAGAATAGCACATTTTTTTTAACTCTCGTAAATACAAAAAATACAATTTAAATCTGTTACATAACAGCATTTTATATAATAAAAAGAAAGAATTAATTTGAGATTTACCAATTTTAATACCATTTCTTGCCGCTAGATGCTGCTATGTTAACTGCTTTGACTTGTGTGCATATAGTTTTTATGTACAATTTACCGAAAAAAGCAAAAATAAGTACAGCGTCTGAAAATGCACGTGTTACTGCAGTCAGGTTAACACACTTTGCTAACGACGGCAAGAAAAATGCTACTAAAATTGGTAAATCTCAAATTCTTTGTTTCTTTAAAGTACTGTATGCAACAAATTTTAATTGTTGCTTTTGTTGTACGTGCTCAAAAAAGGCATACTTATTTTCCTTTTAAGAAAAGTAAAGCGAAACGGTGCAATATTGTGATGCTAAATTGTAGAATTTTTAGTTGGTAAAGGAGAAGGCGGCGGAGACCTTTTATTTACACTTGAGCTGAAAATTAGGATCTTGTTCAAAATTGAATTCGACCCCTGAGAGTACAAAATGTTGTGTAAGCGACATATAAGATGTGTACAGTCCTTCATTTTTTATTGTTGGCTGTTAGTAATGCAAAGTGTGATGTATTTTGTAAAATATGCAATGGACATAATCATGATCAAAAAATTTACTAGGAAGTGAAGTGTTGAATTGTTTTAATCTTTTGCTGGCTTGGACATTGCTGTACGAATTCCTTGCGTAAATAAACAATTCACAAATTTGACCCCACTTGACGTCTGTCGCCTAAATTTAATTCCTTTTCGGATTGCCATCATCTGCAAAAGTTGCAGGACTATTATTATGCAAGCACGTACTGTACACGGGGTTTTTTATCTTGAGTAAAATTATGGAGAACCAGATTAGCAAACTTTGTGTTCATCAGGAATGTGTTTTAATCCTTTTAACACGGGTCACTCAAGCTGAAGCCGGCAGTTTTTCCCATCACTGCGCGCTTGAATTTGGCACATTCGTTGATGAATAGAATGGTGATTTACCCCTATGCACTAACACTCTGCTTTTCATTGTGCGATTTGTATGAAGCTCATGGCAAAGTTGCTCTCACTGCTTCTGTTTGTCCATGTTATTGCGACTGACGTGAAACTTGGCCGCAAATATTCACAAAATTTTAGGGAGATGTTTAGGTTTCAGACTACATAATGATTTCTCGAACAGTAGCAAAACTCGCACAGGTGCAGCAAATACTAAGCTGCCCAAATTGCGAAACTTGTGTCGGCTGCATAAATTAACAGACTAAAAATGTAACTTGACTTTACCTTTTTTTATTACAATAATGTGGATGAATGAATCAAATATACAGTGTATTTTACATTAAACATAATAAGAACGATATAAAAAAAAATACTTTCGGAGTACATGATGTTATCAGGTATTTTGTTCCACTCTATTTTATTTATTTTTTTATTATTCCACATTGTCATTTTGAAATGCAATAGCAAAGCTTCTAGTACTGTATATATTTTTTACCCATCACTGTTTGAAAACGCATTCAAGTTCACATATAGGCCTGTTGCATTTTTGATTTCCTTCGAATATAGGTTTTTCAATACAGTTACCAAGGACATACTAGAGAAAAAATTTGCAAACAATTACTGTATATGGAGTACCACCTCAGTACAAAGAAGGTACTTGTAAGAGTATTAAATACAATATTAAAATAAATGTTTCATTTTGAAAATAAAACCAAAGCTTAAGGCCATACCAAGTTAAAAAAATGGTTCTCGGGCACAAAAAGTTGA
This sequence comes from Lithobius niger, assembly GCA_023313725.1. NCBI lineage: Eukaryota > Metazoa > Arthropoda > Chilopoda > Lithobiomorpha > Lithobiidae > Lithobius > Lithobius niger. Next base: position 23,474 of record JAHWFP010199611.1, read on the forward strand.
AAACTGACGAGGGATGAGGCTTTTTTTTTTTTTTTAAACCAGTTCGTTTCTCGGGCATAGAAAGTTGAAAACTGAGAAGGGATAGGATTTTTAAATATTTTGTAACACATTTTGTCGTAAAAGAATAAAAGCCATTTTCATACTGATGTTTTTATTGGACGAACAAGGTGTGACTATCAAAGGTGTGATTGACGTTTTCAATTGGTTGACTTACACCCGTAAAGTTTTTGTCCCACATTAGGTTTGCACTGATACTAACGCAATTCTGAATTACCGTTTTTGTAGTTTTCAAAACTAAAGCACAAGAATGCCAGCACACGTGATGTAACGACTCGTTCGTCTTCCGAAAGCAATCCGTCCAAATAGTAGTTACAGCTTTTATTTCTCACTGAAGCTACTCCAAGTAGAAGGTGTTGACTCCTCACATAAAATAAAATGGCCAGATTGCTTCAACACAGCATTTAAAAAGCTATTTTTCGGAAAATTTTATTCGAAGCAAGCATAGATCGGATTTCAGAAACCCCCCAAAAAATAATTCGATGCAAAGCTTTTTAGTTTATGCGGAGGATTATGTAGTATTGATACAACAATAGTGACCAGACTAATGTTGACTTTGGAAAAGTCTCTAATAAATGCCGCGTCAATTATTTTTATTTCTTACAAAAAAATTGATGCGGGAGGGCCTGAGAACCATTTTTTTTACTTTGCATGGCCTAACAGCAGTTATTTTTTGTACGAATTTTAAGAGCAAAAGCTGTTGAGAATAATTTTTGTGTAACTTACCTGTGGAACGTCGCAGTATACTTAAACAGAGTGTTTTACCCCCAAAATCTTTTATGAAAATTGAACACAACAACTTGCATGGAACACTACACAACGAAAAGCCAACTAAAGACTGGCAATGCATTGCCTTTACATAATCATGTAAAGCACTTCAGCTTGTAGATCAGTGTTTTTTAGATGGGTAAAAGAAAAATCTTTCGTACGGTATTAATGTTTCTGATTCAATTATGGGCCAGCACCACTTGCCCACTGTTCTTTCGTATTAGTTTGTCCTGCACAAATGTAACCTTTGTAATCTCTGTCACCTCTGCATACCGTTTTCGGGCAACACATTGGGTAAGCATAGTTTGGATTAACTGGAGAAAGATAGCAACCTGACTGAGGATAGATCCGTGTACAACTGGAAAATAAAATTAGTTGCAAGATTACAATCAATTAAGTATACAAAAAGATGAGAAACTTTGTATGGAATGATATAAAAATTAATTTATTCAAAAGTCTGCATAACTATGGTTACCCATGGCTCCTAAAGTCAAGCTTATACTGCACCATCTTTGTAGTTAGTGAGGTGAATAGGCAGCAACCAATCTCAATAAGCCTAAGCCAAAAATAAGAAGTTTTATTTAGATAACCAACTATACTGACTCAAATCTAGTTGAAGATTGCAAGATATAGGGTTAAACCTGCAAACTCTGCAGTAAACGACACTGCTGTGATAAAATCTGAGTGCTTGTTGACAACTTCCAGGTGTAATACCTACCCTACTGTATCATTGTTGTACTTAAGCCCCCCCCCCCCCCCCGGGGGGGGGGGCCGCGGGGGGGTTTGGGGGGGGGACAGGCTGAGTTGTCGAAGCACGAAGACCTCGGATCAGACTTCTGAACAGCTCCTTTTTCCAGTAGGGAGACCACTTCTGCTTCCAGCTGTTGGTCCCTTTTTTGAAGCATGTCCTCTGAATATCCTTGGTGTCAGCCCTGGTATTGATGTGAATGGAGGAGAGTAACCTTCCCTGATGATGGAGAGTACGAACGGGTCCTCTGTTAAGTGGTTCCATTCCTTGAGGTGGAAGCGTAATCTGCCCTCCACCAGACGATGGTAAAGGTGGGCAGGGTTGTGGGGGAAATGGGTCATTTGTCATCCTTGTCCCCAACCACCTCTCGCTCAGTTGCTGGAAGTGTGAGACTTGTCAGGTTGTTCCTGATCCAATTTCTGTTTCACTTTTCCTCCCTTGTTCGTGGGACGTTTTCCTGGAAAACTGCCTCCTCGGCGAGCACCTTGCACATGGTGGGGCTTCTTAAGGAGAGTGTTGATGAAGGATTTACCGATTGTTATGGAGGGTCCTTCTTGTGAGGTGGTTTCACCTTCTCCCCGAGTTCGCGTGCGATTTCCAAGAGGGACTCATTGAAGAGTAGGTTGATACTTTAGAAAGGTAGTCTTGCATAATATTGGGAGCCTTCCAAGAATGCATCCCTGCCCACCTTCACCATCGTCATTTTGCGGCCTGAGTCATCAAAAGCAGACATTCCTCTAGAATCTTTCCGTCACGTTGATGTTTGAGTGTTTTGAGGAAATTTTAGTGTCACCATGGAGGCAAAGTGCACTAGATCCGATTGGAGAATGCCCGGACACACAAAATCTTTGGAGGTGCTAGTTAATTTCGTATTGTTTAGTCACGATCTTAATAGATGAAGGGCAAGGTAAACAAGAATCGTATCCCAAGGAGACGCCTTCATAAAGAACCTTGGCTTCCGTGTAGGTTTGGCTTTTGGGGCCCTAAAATTGCTGAGGCCGAAAAAAATTCTTTCTTGCTTCCATCGTGTCAAAGGTGGGTGCTCTTGCCTTGAGGATCTTATCTCCTTCCCTGACGGTTCCTTCCCTCTCCAGAAGTGTGTGATTCATCACAGCCGATTGTGGGAGTAAACTAGGTGTTCTCCTTTGTTCATCTTGGTTGGCAAGGGTGGTGCTCGAAAGGCATTGTCATCATCCGAGTTGGCTGGCGGCCTCTCCTTGCAGAACTTGCCGGGCATATAAAAGGTCAACTGGACAACCTTCTCCAGAAGTTGGCATTTGGAGAGCTTCGTGCCTTCCTCGTCATTGTCTTCCTCTGAATCCCCTTCCTTTGCTGATGAAGAAGCAGACAAATCGCTCCGGTAATGCTCGGGACTCCTTCTGCGTGCCTAGGAGCTGTCTTTCCTGTCCCTGGAGTGAGGCAATTCTTCCCGAGTTCTTTGGTGAGACCGATGATGGTGTGACCTGTGTGTCCCCTCCTCCTTGATCAGTGATCGACTCCCGAACCTACAGATCAGTGTGCGACTTCTGGATCAGTATCCGCTGATCCTGTCTTGGGCTTTGCGAGTGTCCGTGGGCCACCGGCGACTCTTTACGGGCGACCGAGGACCGAACGACTGCCTGTTTCTGACTAGTGAATGATAGTTTCCGGAAGATGAACGATGTTGTGGTGTACGATGCCTTTGGACGGGGTGGTTTGGGGGTGTTGCGGTTTCTTGCTTAAGGTAACTGTACCTTCTTAACCTTGGGGCGAGGCAGCCTAATGGTTAGTATGTTCATCTTAAATGCAAGAGGTACCAAGTTCGATCCTGATCTCAACCACACCTCTGGCATTTTCGGGAAGAGATGGACCTTGTGATGCCTCATGTTCATGTCGATTGTGGCATGTAAAATATCGTAGGAATTTTCGATTGGAATTCCAGCTAGTTGTCCCTCTCGCCTTCTGGAGCCATGGGAGCGTGTCAAAACTACAGCAACTACAGCCTTTTTCAAACAAATTTTCCGGATTTGAGTATTCCTTTAATAATAAGGAATGTTTTAACTTCCCCTGAACTTCTCAACCAGTTTTCTGAATTTCATTATTGGTGTAAATTTAGGAAATGTCTAACCAACATGTGCTTTATGACATTGTCACCGAAGAAATAAGAAAGTGATGCTTTCACTGAGTCCGGAAATAGGTGATCCATAGTTTTGAGTCTCCTTCAGAACATTGTTTCTTTCGACCGGACCAACAGTCTTAGCCCTATGGAGATGGGCTATGGTGGTGCCCTGGGCATAGCACACGGCGCAGTTGACTCATTCAGCTGTACACCTTCAATCACATTTCATGCCTTGGTATGGTACAGAGAATGTCGCAGTATGTTGCTTTGCATTACAATACGTTGTAATGCGTCGTGTTTTGTTTCAAGTTTAGTAGTACTGAAAGAATTCATAAAGTTGTAATTTATACAGTTGTTCTGTTGGAATGTAATAAGTACAAGAGTAAGGAGTGTACGAATGGTGAACGTATGTTGTAACATGATTAGAACAAGCACGGTCGTTCTACTCCGTCCCGTTATTGTGATAGGTGTCTTCCCCAACTTCTTCGGAGGTTGGAGAAGTTGGGACAGCATCAGCGGTCGGGGCAACCACGAACTCTGACGTGGTGTCTGGGTGCAGGAGTAATCCAGAGTCGGCCACCTTCCGACTCGCCAAGGGACAGAAACAGCTTGGGAAAGTAAGGCCAAGGTTAACAAGGTCATGTAGGTAAGAATTTTGGTATTATCGAAAGCCCCTACCACCGCCTGGTTCGCCAGGTTTATAAAATATGAGGTGCAGTAATTATGCTGGTAAGAAAAATGTATTTGTGAGGTCATTAGATGGACATATGGCCTTGGGTCAACTCTTGACTGTTTCTCTAGTGAGGTGCGGCCTCACAGTTTAAGGGCATTGGAGGTATCTTGAGCATACGGGCGTAGCACACCATTAGATGAAGCCTGGCTCATAGAACCCTAAACAGTTTCATAAGTCACTGCCTTCGAGACCCTACCTACCTGCCTACTGCCTACTGTCACTGCCTACTGGCTCACTTGGTGAAAGATATAAGATCTTCTAGTGGCTGGAAGAATGGTTGAAAATTGGGAAATGGCAAATGGAAATTTGGAGAAACTGATTACCATTCATAAGTGGGTACCATTCTCAATAACTATTGAGAATTTGATATGACCACTTATGTAATAGCTTCGAGTTCTAGCTGACCTGATGCAACAAAGTCAGCGCACATTACTGAACTAAGTACTTTGCAGATAGTAAGAAACAACATTTTAACAATTATTAGTCTAGAAGGTACAAGATAGTCCCGTAGGAATATTTAGGTCCACAGGGTTTGACTTTTACGAGTTTTATGTATTACTAGCTTTCATTTTTATTTATTGGTCTCATGTTTCCGATGACGTCAGTTTATCCGCCATATTATAAACAAAGATGGCTGCTGCCATTACATCCTTAAAATTGCATGGAACTCTCGAAAGAATCATAAAGTTAAACAAATGACGCTCAAACTCAAAATTTCATTACTAATCAGTGTCGCAAATTTTAGATAGGCATTGACCTCAAAAATATTATTTTCAATCCTCGTACCTACATCAGGAGGCAAGATGTCTGAACTAGAGCCTACGTGATTGTATGCACTTCCACTTTAGAAGGAACGTATTCAATCTGGAACGACTCAAACTTTGATTGAATTAAAATGTTGAATCGTTCCGGATTGAATATGTTCCCTCAAAAGTGGAAGTGCATACAATTATGTAGTCTGTAATTCACACGTTTCTTACTGCATGACGAAGATAGGAGGACTGAAAATAATAATTATTTTGGATAGTGCCTATCTAAAATTCGCGATACTGGTGAACTTAAACTTAAACTTAAAAAACACAACCAAATCCAAACTTGTATGGTTGGATGAGACAGTTCACTGCTTGGCAGATAATATTTTGTCATAGGCTCCCTTCCAGTCATTAACAGATATGGCTTTGACAGCATAATGAGTAAGGCTGTTCCAGTAATCAATCACACGGTATGAAAAGAAGTGCTTCCCGACATTGGTGTTCACACTTGTGACGGTGTCCACGAGTGCCAACAGAGGTGGCCCAAGGTGAAGTACCCTTTAGCCTCAGTGCGATCAATTCCACTCAGAATTTTGTAGATGTGAAGTAGGTCACCTCTAACACGGTAGTTGTAATGGCTCATAAGGCCAAGCTGCCTGAGGCTAGCATCGTATGGACGTGCACGCAGTCATGAGACAAGCTTATTGGGAGGCATCGCTGTCACAGTCATGGGAGGCATTATTTCAGTGGCATTGAATCGGTACCTTCAGAGAGCTATCTAAACTTTAACTTTGAAAGTAAAGAGCTAAAGGAGTATCAATTCTACCTTTGAATTTTATATTTAACCTTATGGTACATAAAGCAACAGTAAAAAGACCAGCCTACTTATTAGTGAAATTGACTGAGAGAAAACTAAGTTAGTATTCAACCAGTTCCTCCTACTTTAAAGTAGGTTTTTAAATTCACTCATTTTAATTTACTCAAAGAGTTTTAATTTACTTATGGTTAAAGCACTTGCTTACTCACAGAGTTTTAACTTTACTGGAATTTTATTACTACTTGTGACCAGCTAAATCACTCTCAATTAACGTCGCACCTGATAATTAATAAATAACCTTATTAAACTTAAACTAACCAGCCTTTGGCAGCAGCAATGCCTGCCCTCAGGAGAATCTTTCACAAGTTCGTTTGACGCTCTAAAATTTGCTTTGTTACTTTTCTCTTACAAACAAGCTTTAAAGCAATACATGGATCACACTTCAACCAGTCGACTAAGCCAAGCAGTATAACAACTAGTTGGTCAAATTTTACAATTAGGACAACTTTGACATACTGCAACCACTAGATGGCTGTCATTTCCTAGGTTTGTACAAGTTCAACATTTTTAGGTCTTTTAATTTTAGTTGCAGTTTTGCTCTGTAACGAGTTTGTTTTTACGTAACTATAACCACCTTATTTAGACTTCAGCGGTTTAAAACTTTTACGCTTTTAACTCCGGCAGTTAATAACTTTTATACTGTAAAACTCAAGCTGTTCAGAGCTTTTAAATCAATTTTCAACTCTTAGCTTTTTACTCAAACTCGTATTTAAATATTTTAAATACAATAAACACAATAATTTCTCTTAAAACGGAAATTTAGCCCTTTTTAACGTTTAAATTTTCCAATTTTTTTAACCATTAACGTTAAATGTGGCTACCCACTTAAATTAAACTTAAAGTGGCACTATTGCCAATTGAAAGCAGACAGAATATGGCAACATCTAGTACTATCTAGCACTTGATTCCACCTTTGCTTCCACCAAGCGAACGAATGCACAAGGCATTTCTTTTAACGAAACAAACAACCATAACCTCCTTAATTATTGTGTGAAAATTGTGTACGTCATCGTGCACCTGGGAGCAAGATATAAAGGTTGACAATATCACCGCCGGTAGATGGCACTGATATTTTTTTGTTCTCTTTTCAATCGGTGATAGTGCCACTTTAAACACACTAGTATAATGTCCTCACGCAGGCTCAACCTCACAAAGTACCAACCCCTGTACCATCACCTGTTGTGAAGAACACAGTTATTTTTGTGAAGAACTTTATAACACAAACCTCTGGCGAACTAAGAAGTCCATCAACCAACCTGACGACAGGTCAATTGGAAAATTTGCTGCTGTGAGGAACTGCACCTCATGCTGCCTAGGGATCGACCGATACAGAAAAATACCTACTGATCCGATACAGATATTTTCCCCTCACTCCGATCCGATACAGATTCCGATACACCGATACCGATAACGATACAAAAAAGTCTAACAGGTCAAAAAGTCAAACTCATTCGTACTTCCAACCATTAAAAACCCAGTCCACACTGCAGAAAGGCCTAATTGCAAAAAGCCGACAGTACACACGTGCTAAATTCACTGAGCTGCTGTCCCGATGACGTCACGGGATACAAGCGGTGCTATGCAGGAAAGGTTTCTCTCAAGCTAGGCAGAATAGCCATTGCGCACAGAAGATGGTCGTATCGGCAAAATATCTGTAAATAAACACCGATACAGATCCGATACCGATGCAACAAAAATACCGATATTAATATCTGTCTTTCCCTAATGTTGCCAACAAGCCAATTCTCAAACCCACAGCAGCTCTTCTTAGGTTTCAGCATACGAGGAGAGCAATTTTCAATAATAATTACTTTTAGTGGTTCGTTTATTTTTACGTTTTCAGCTAGTTTAATTTCATTTAAATCAATTCCGTTTGTCCCTGACCACTGTCCATCCCTAGCACAGACTTGCAGTAAGATGAGTGAGACAGGGGCTACATTTTTTACTTTTAAGTTTCCATTATATTTTAACTTAATCGCACCCTCGTCTCCAGTTGAAGTGTCCGGGCTTATGTCTAAAGTAATGAACCAATTACAGGTTAGATGGTGATCTGACAGCACCAGAAGGTAGCGATGAAGAGCTTTATGTATCAAGTAGTAGTAGCCACATGGTACAGAATATGAGGCAATGCACCACTGGAGTGGTACATACGAATTAGCTAAGTTAACATAATAGCTAGGTGCAAGGTGCACCATTTAGTACCCGATTTTCAGACACTACACAGGTAATATTTTTTTTTCCGTACAAGGCTAAGAAAACGTACGTTAGGTCAAATGGCGCCATCCTGCACATATATTTTTTTAATACGGTTGCTGTGTCTGGATTGTTATAATTATCAAACGTGCACGGCACAAGTGTTCATTTTATAGGATGTAAACAAACACTTTAGGATAGCACCTATTTATATTTAAGATAATTAAATCCACCCAAAACCAAAACTGGTAAAAAAAACCCGCCAAGTTTCGAGTAACGGTCGGCCTTTGAAGGTAGTGATATCATTCCACCAGGGAAAGGCCGTTAAAGTTAATCCTATTAGCCAAGTTAATCGCACATACTAATAGTTCGAAAGTTAAATGAAAACTAGAAGATAGCTACTAGCGGTAGCAATCTTCAAGTTTTCATTTAACGTCTAAAGTATTATTCGGTGCGATTAACTTAGCTAATAGGATTAACCTTGGCGGCCTTTTCCTGGTGGAAGGATATCACTACCTTCAAAGGCCGACCGTTTTTGGAAACTTGGCGGGTTTTTCTACCAGTTTTGGTTTTGGGTGGATATCACAACTTTCATAGGACTGTGAACGTACATAAGGTTACACCGTCTGTTTAGGATGCTTCAATCTCATTTTTGCACACACTGACTAACAATCGCTGATTCCGTTCGCTTTGCTCGCTCAATCAGCGCATCCCTTTCAGTTGTTTTGTTTATCCCTGCAACTTTCCCTTAATTTTTCAAGATTTCGTTCACATTTAGTCATGCAGAAACTCCCGAAGGTCGCTGTTACTAAAACAGCAGAACGCGAAGCATTTTTTTTTGGGTAATTAACAAAAAACCCATTAGCTCATGTATGCTCGTATTGTTGCGTAACCATCATCTAACGTGCATCCCTTTATTCTTACGCAATCCACGGCTACGTTAATGCTTCTTTATTTTGTCCTTCGTTACAGTTCAGTTTTTAGTTCGTCCAGGCTTTTACAATAAATCTAAGGACCAGTCGTGATTGTTCAAGCCATTGTTGCTTAAAATCTTTGGTTGCAACTTGGAAAAGAAACGAAATTTAAATTCGGCGGTGGCAAATTTCAAAACCCTCCCACGCATTTGTCCTGACCCCTACAACCCCCAAACCAACAAAAGGACCATCCTCAGATCACCATGCATCCGTGTGCAAAAATTCAGGTACGTAGGCCTTCTCAATTTTGCGCTAACCATGAGAAAAAGTCTATGGAATTTAACATGGGAAAAATCTTATTAGCTAGTCAGACAGCTAGTTAGCTAGACAGTAACATAAAAACAACGTTAGTAGTGAAGGGCAGGTAGTAACAGATTTGAATAAGCGCCGGGGCTAGGGTTTTTTGGTTATGGGGGGATGTGTAGGGGGGTTTTATTACTAATATTTTGAGGTGTAACTCGAGGGGGTTTGGTTGTATCTTAAGATCGTTATCGAATGTCTTGTAGTTGAAGATAGCGTCCCCCGCACGTTGGTATTGATTCGTGGAGTGTTGGTTGGCAGGTGCGTTGAGTATTGATTTTTTTTAATTAGCTGGAAAGAGTAGAGGGTGGCTCGGCGTGCTATCGATTCGTCCTCTCCGCGCTACTCTGGGTCGATGCGTTGTTTGTGGCAGTCAGTATCGTTATCCCTCGTTCCCTTTCTCTTTGTCGCGCTCCGCATTCACAGCTGCCAGTTCGTCCCCTGCCCGGCGCTCGCTGGTCGTCGTGCTCAGCCGCCGCGACCGTGTCTCTCCTTCGTTTCCCGCGCGCCTGGCCCCCGCTTTCCTTCCCTCACCCA
>JAHWFP010199612.1:0-18786 GCA_023313725.1 Lithobius niger
ATGTGGAACAAACTATACGAATGCCTTTCTCACTTACACACTAGACGATTATGCCATTAGCTAAATTAATAAGTTAATACAGATGCAAACCTGTTTCCGTTGCGTTTTGAACTTAAATGTCAAACTCCCTGAGCGGGACTTGAACCCGCGACCTTTGAGACCAATGGCCGAAGCCTAACCGCTCAGACATAATGACACGGCCATAAGGAAAAGGCCATAGACAGCAGTTAAATCAAGAATAAACAGGACGGAAAGACGTGTCTGTAAAGATGAGCGGAAAGCTTCGGCCTTTAATCCCAAAGATCGAGAGTTCCAATTCTCACTCAGGTACTGTGACATTTAAGTCCAAAAAACAGCGGAAATAGGTTAGCATATGCATTAATTTGTCACAAATCGAGCCGGTTTGGCTTTCCGTTCTGTTTACGCTAAAATTAATGTGAGTAGGCCCTACCTCAAGGTCGAACTGTTTCACATAACTTAGAGGTGAAGGAGGTGAGATTTGTTGGGCTTCTCTACATAAATTCAAGTTTTCATTTTACGTCCGCACTATTTACTCGTTGGGGGTAAACTTGGCGTTTTATATCGCGACTTCAAACGGCGAAAATACTTGGCGGGGATCCTTAACAAGACTGTTTCGGAAAGATTTACAGCCGTATTCTTAAAATTCACTCAAGTGAGTGTGAGAGGGCAAATGTGAGTGGAAATGTCAAAGGTAAGGGGTCGACAACATTAGCACAAGCACAAAAGCGATTCTGAGTGTCCTAACATCTAAGGGTATTTCCATAGATGCGCTTTGACCCTTACACCCACGCTTAGTCCGACTTGGCCCTTGAGTGGATTTCTGGAATACGTAACTAGCCGTATTCCAAATCTCCACTCAAGGACCCAGTCGGGTTACCGGTGAGTGTAAGGGTAAAAGCGCGTCTACAGAAATACTTTCAGACGTAATTACTAATTACACTCACATTCGCTTTTGTGGCTGTGCTAAAATTGTTAACCCTTACCTTAGATGTTTGCACTCACATTTGCCCTCTCACACTCACACTTGAGTGGATTTCTGGAATACGGCTGTGAATGGTCATCGTGGCTGAGCGGTGAGAGAGCTCAGCCTGGTTGCTGGAGTTTTGTGGATCTAGTCGAACCCCTGGAAAGGGGATCTTGGCGAAGTCCTCGCCAGGGCTGCCGGCCAGCGTGAGAGGCTACCATGTTTCTTCAGCGGCTATGGGAACTATTTTGGCCAATTCTGGACAATCTTTCGGCCCCAAAGATGATCGGAGGTCTCCCGGATCGAATCCCCGGGTTGGCGTCTCCCTTTGCCAGCTATTTCTTCTTCTCTAAGTAATGTTCAAAATTGAGCCGGTACAGCCACACAAGCATTAAATTACTTCGGCTGACTCATAAGACTCATAAGACCCAAAAGAAATTAATTAAAGAAAAAAAGTCCGTCTTTCAAGTGCAGTACACAAAGACCCTGTAGGATGTGCCCTAAAATGGGTGATCACATTACGAAAGTAAAGCCCACCCTCCACCTTTTCTAATGTGGAATTAATTCCTAGTGTGTATCCACCCTGCCCTACAAAGGGATTTTTCAAGGCGGGCAGTCAAGCCACCTCTATAATATATTATTCTATCCATCGTCGATAATAATTAGAAGACAAAAAATGATTGATGACATAGACTTAATTCTCCGACCAAACCTACAATGTACTCGAAGCCTTATTAAAACTGCCATGTTTGTGGTTCTAACTTGTAACATCGGTGCTAAAACAAAAGAGAAATAAGCACGACAGACTAAAAATGCAAATTTAGACCATTTCGCTAAATAATCGAAAGCAATAAAAATTCGTTATCGCTTCATCAACCGATCAGAAAAGGCCCGGATCCCTCCCTTCATTCTAGACAAAAATGGCGAAGACAGTTGGGGGTTAAGGAATAAAAAAAATAATAAAAAGAAAAGAAAGAGAGGGAGACCCAGCGGGCCAAAACAAACGCTGTGGGTTGGGTAATTAATATAGGGGTGATGGATGGATCCCACCTAGGGGTAAAAGAGAGATGGACCCCCTGATATCTAAGTTGCTATTTCCCCTCGTCATATTTATCATAAAAGCGGAAGGTATGATGAAAGGAAAGGCCAACCAAAAGAATGGAATTGGAGATGGGGAGGTGGTGGTGGTGGGATGTTGGGGGGAGGGGGGGGAGACTCAAGGAGCAGAAAGCAGAGGGGGGAAGGAGTAATCAGACTCCCTTATAAGTCACTGACCTAACTGGAAACGTGAAGAAAATTCAAACGTGTTCTTCAGTTCTCAGCTTCAATTGTCTCTCTTGTAAGGGTCTCTAGGTGGAAGAAGGAAATTGGTCTTTTCAATTGTGAACGCCGTGGTGGGTGATTTTTATTATTTTTTTTCGCTTGGAGAATTCTTGGGTTTTGTATTTAAGCATGGGTTGATGATGATGGTCAGTTCCAATGACCACCACAAAATTGTTAATTTTCGGTTTGAATGAGAGGTATTTATTAAGTTATAAGGTTAAAGTTAAGATGGTTTTTGTTTGGTGTTAGATCAAGACCGATTATTCAGCACAAAAATCTTCCATACAAAAGAGTTTTTAAAATTTAACAATATTGTTTTTGTGTGGTCAGTATTGATGCGAAGAGCTATGCTGATGTGTTTTATGTTTATGCGTACTGCTTCATTGTTTGTACCTCCCTGAAGTAGGGAAATGTTTTGTTTTGTTAATATGTGTTAGTTACTCTTTTTTTTCCACTCTTATTTCTGTTTTTGTTTGTCGTGGTAATTTGAATTTTCATATGTAATCCTTCACCACATACGAGCTTTATAAGTTTCGTGGCGAATGTATTTGCTCTCGTCGTAACATCCGCAGACTGCATCTGACGTATCTTCTTCGTGTTAAAAGATAAGTTAAAAAAAAAACAGTTAAGTAAAATGAAAAGTAATTACCCTACTGTTTGTGTGGGCGAAGGACTGGCTGCACTCATTGGATTAGTTCAGGTTATAACTGAAGTAAGCAGCTGCTAAGTGCGCATGCGTGATCAGCTGCACTCTGCCTCGTCCTGTAACATTTTCCAATTTAAAAAAAAAAAACCACCACCAAAATACCACATGTGCCTTACTTAAGTTATAAATCACTTACTCATGTGTGATTGCATTTTAGTTATAATAACGTGCACGAATTCAGCGTACATGTACCTATGGCAGTGCGCAATCAGACATGTAGGGGAATGCGCTTAGAACTGACGGAAACTCACAGCCGGAAAATACGGCGAATAATAAAGGCGAGAACAAGCTGCACATTACTTACGTTTCGAGTGTCGTGCATTTTACTATGGAAAGCAATTGACGATACCTTTCTTACGTACTTGTAGAGTGTTGCCAATTTTTTTGGTAATTAAATAGTCAACCATTACCTAGCTACATGGAGGGTACTGGAATCTCCCCCCCCCCCCTTTAAGAATTTCGTCCACGTCTTAACTCTCTCACCAACATCCCACGACGCGCCCCATTCCCCTGCATAGTTTGTAAGTCGCGCAAAAATTGAGGATAAGGTATTGTAAATGTTTTTTGTTTGTTTTTGTATGACTTTAGAGGTGTAGCGTATTCGTACACTACCATGACATGACAGCATGGCTTTGAAACATGATCATTTGCTTTTCCAAGGCTGTCATTAATGTTCTTCAGCAAATGTTTAAAAAAAAAAACCGTGCGTTGAATCATGCTTTCGTGATTCACTTTCTTCAAATTAACACTCTTCCATTTTCATAATACCTGACCATTCCTTCTGTTGTTTTCTTCTCCTTGTGGTTTGCCGCACAACACGTGTTTGTCCTTTAGTTTTTCAGATTTAGCTGGCCTATCTCATCTCATCAATTCCTCCCCCCCCCCCCCTCCCGGTTGGACTGATCGGGTACAAAACTGATCCGTTGAAAGCTCTTTTCTTCTCAATTATTTACAGAGACAGAAACCGAATGCGGTCAAAGAAGAGAGAGGAGGACTTCCTTAAACCCCGACAAGAAAGTAGCAGAAGAAGGAGGTTAAAAATGGAAGAAAGAAGAAAGAAGAAAAGAAGAAGAAAGAAAAAGAAAAATCCAATTCGCCATTCGACCAAAGGAATTCTATCCTTTCCTTGACATTTTCAAACTTCATCAATCACGCGGAGCGGATTTCAGATAACTCCGGGGAATTGGATTCTCGGCTGTACTTTCAATCGAGCCGTATTTAACGACGGATTTGGGGATTGAAATCTTGTTCCAAAGATAGTCTGTGACAGTCCAACATCTTTGTAATACTGACGTGGGGCGCTCTTCATATAGTGAACGATTTTGTTAAAGTTCAGGATTATTAAAGTCTTGTTGCCAGGCAGTTTAGTTGGAGGGCCACTCCCTGATGATTTCAAGGCTAGGCTAATTTAATCTCTTCTAGCGGTTTGCAGGAAACGAAAGAAAAAAAATTGAGGAAAAATCACGTGGTGACTTCGTGCCGCTTGAGAACACCTAAACTTTACGGATCAAACTATTTGTCCTATAAAGCTGGTTCTTAACTCATTATACAGGAAGGTGTACTCTTTCCATGCGGCAGTGACGTAACGAACAGTTAGGCTTTGTAAGCATTGCTTACGGGCCCCTGCAGCTTTGGGGGGGGGGGGGGGCGCCCCCTCCAGCGTCGAAATATGGACATGGACGGACGACATCATTAAGATTTTTGTATTGAGAAAAGCATGCTGAAAGTATTGCCTTAAGAACCTCATAAAAAATACCACACATGCATGATTTTTGTTTGTTTGCATTACGAAGTAATTTTTTTTTTGGCTGAAACGTTGTAGGTTGGTCGTGTAACGTATAAACCAAACAGTTGAAAACAGTGTACAGATGTGTATCATTTGGACCAAGACAGTCGAAAAGCTCAATAGATTGGGCGAGGGAGGGGGGGGGGGAAGAGCAATAAATGGGGGAGGGCCCCGACCATAAATTTTGCCTACGGGCCCAGAGACACTTTGTTACGCCACTGCCATGAGGCCTTTTTTAATTGGGTGGTTCAGGAGTTAGGCTCTAACCAACCTTATACCACATGCATAAAGTTCTCGGCGTGGATTCCGAACAATGAACCATTGTTACAAAGCCATTGTCGAGAGAACCCACTAGTGGATTCTGTGAGTGGATTCTCCCAACAATGAAGCAAAGAACGTTTGTCGAAAGAATAGTTTCGTTGTTGTCTGAAGGGTATTTCGGAGTCAAGCTAGAATGCAATGACGCAAGCAAATTTTATGCTTATTCATGCTTATTTTTAATCCTTATTAACACTGTTAGTAAGGGTCGACCTAGGACCTCTGTGTTAAACTCCCAACTTTGAGAGCTTATAACTCCGTCAAAAGTAAACATCTTTAAACCAAATTTGGAATCTAGCCTTGACTAGTAAAGGCCTGTCTGCAGTCCAAAAATTCTGAAATTCGGTCCAGCCAAACCAGAGATACAGACAGGGGCCAAATAGACAACTTCTTGTTCAGCTTCTTGTTGTTGTTGTTGTTGTTCTGGGGATACTTTCGTCTATCCTAACTACAGGTCAAACCATTTGTCCTATAAAGCTGGTTCTTAGCTCATTTTACAGGTATTGCTCTGTAGATGTGCCCTTTTCATAAGGCCTTTTCTAATTGGTCAAGTGGTTCAGGGGTTACGGAGCTCTAAACTACCAGATTGATTGTTTTACATTGTTTTAAACATTGTTATTATGCAACAATACCAATTAGCCAACTCCAGCTGCAAGACATAGACTGAAGATTAAAGGATTTGTTTCTATTGTTACCATTGGCGATAGCCAGATTAGTAAGGGTCAGCCTAGGGTCTCTTGTGTTAAACTATCAGCTTTGACCGTCAACTGCACTGTTTTACAGTTTTGCTGCAATTCTAAAAGTAACACGAATTAATAAACAAAAACGGAACGTTAAATGTTTAGAGTAAGGATCTAAAAGTCAAAACCTAGAAGGGACACGGACAAGCTTTGACAGTCAGGGTCTAGGTGTAAAATTTAGTCAGTAAGAGGCTGGAAAGCATTAGACCCTTACTACCCGGAGGTCAGCAATAAATACATTTTAACGAAAAACTGGAAATCCTCCTACAATGACCCAAGTGATGATTAAGTGGTAGTATGGTTATACGTTTCCTGCTTTGCTTTATGTTGGAAATTATTATAAATTTTTCAATTTAGTAACATGCCAGCATATTCGTAGCAGAGAGCATTATGGTAATCCTCTACCATAAATCTACGAAATATAATAACAAATTCTAAAGCATCAAAAGACAAAATTCCAAACTTCACAAAAAAATTGTGCTATTAAAGTTCCATAACAATATTCTAAGAACAAAGAAAACCTGCTACAACCGTTCATACACACGTTCAGTCCGAAGAGACTAGAACTAATCTAACCACCGGGTAGTAAGGGTCTAATGCTTTCCAGCCTCTTACTGACTAAATTTTACACCTAGACCCTGACTGTCAAAGCTTGTCCGTGTCCCTTCTAGGTTTTGACAACGTTCCGTTTTTGTTTATTAATGAGTAATATAACCAAACCAATTCATGAGTAATATTTCTTTGTTATTCCTACCGATTTTCCATTAATTTATTTGATTTGAAATACGTTAAGTATAGAGCAGTGGCCTGTGACGTCCGTCACAGTTTGCTGCGGTACTGTCATCATGCAGCCGTGGAGCCCGACATCTGGCTAGATTGGTGGGGAACGCTTGGTGGGGAAGGCGGCTTGGCTTTCCGCCATTTTGTTATTTTGGCTTGTTTCGTGCCATCAGCGCTGGTGTCATGTTTATCCTTCAAGATGGTTAACGATTGTCGGATTTCTGGTTGCAGCAACAAAAGAGGAGTATAGGGTTCGTCCTTGTTTAGATTTCCAGCGAATTCCTTCCTCCATGGCTAAACCAGGTAACGTCGTTTGCTTGCTTCATACGTGATTATTTACCCCACCACTACAAGATGGCGGCACGCGTTGTTCGGTTGCCATGAGCAACGGACAGCGATGACGGTGCTCTATAGGTTATCAGCCCCTTTTCCGAGGAGTGAGATATAACAATGTCGAGGCCCGCAGGGGCGAGCCATTGTTGTATCTCTCCGAGGAAAGTGGCCTGATAACCTACTTATCACCCAATTTCACGATCTCAGTCCGACAACAATAGCACAGCACGCACACAACAAAGCATGAATCGTGCTGACGTTCTTTTGGTCAGAAAGATCGACAATGCGACAAACATGCCATTGTTGGCAGCATTGTTATTCCTTCCTTAGTGAAAGGCTCTGTGCTCGTGTTTATTGATTGTAACTCGATTCCGAAATGCCCCATCACCGTTCATACCGCGGAAACTCAACGACGAACAGCCCCTTCACACAACTTCTTGTAAAAATATTTTTAGGAGAAGTCGTTTGAAGGGGCTATTCGGCGTTGAGGTTCCGCGGTATGAACGGTGATGGGGCACTACGGAATCGAGTAACAATACAGAAATAAAAGTAGAGGACATCGCCCGCTTTCCGAGTGCTGGGATCTAACAATGTCGAGAGCGCGCAGCGCCCGAGCCATTGTTGGATTCTAGCATGAGGAAAGCGGGCGATATCCTTCTTCTCACCCGTTTTGAAGCTTTCAGTCCGACGTACATTGTTGAGCGCAAGTGAGCGCGAATGGAATACATTGTTGCGTGTAGCCAGAAGAAAGTTTGTGTAGAATATTCGTTAAGATGCAGTGCTACACGCAACGAAAAAAGCAACGTTTAATTTTGAAAGCAAGTTGCAATGTTGTAAGTTAACATGAATTCGTGAACGATTTTTTTTGACGTTTGAGGTGATGTTGTTTTCAAAAATTGTTCCATTTAATTGATTTTATAGTCGGTTGCTGTATTCCTTTTTGTCATTTAATGGGAGCCAGCGTTTGTAAATCAGCGGTTGTAATGTTGTGAGTAACGTGAATTGCTGAGCGTTGTTTTTTTTTTTTAGCTGTTGTGTTTATTTATTTGTTTCAGTAAATTTATTACATTTGTTTTCTTCCACTTTTCACAGTTAACACAAACGGGGGCTTGTTGCGATCCCGTCGTGCTGTATTGTTATAAGAGGACTAAGAGGGCTTCAAAACGGATGAGGAGCAGAGAACCTTTGTTGGCTGACTGGGTATTCATTTGTTGTGCGATGATGGGTGTTTTCGGAATCTGGAACAGTTATGCGGTAAGACAATAAACATGTAAATATAGGACGGAGAACGAAATGGGCTCGATTAGTGATAAATAAACGTATACTCAATGTGTAATAATTTTGGCTTAGGTTTAATTCACGTTGAAAACCTCCACATTTGATAAACAAGTTGAGTTTATTTTCAACGTAAAACACAAAGTCAGTTATGGAAGTGACATCCCATACACTACAAAGCAGCTGCCCGCGTGTGGGTCAAAGGCAAACTTAAATGCAAAACAAAATACAGAAAAAACACTGAGAAGAAATACCAATATTCAGACAATAGGATTACTTGCGGGAAATCATGAAAAAAGTGTACATAACTATAGAAAAACATTATGTAAAAAGTACAAAGATAAGAGTGAACAAAATCATGATTAATCCATACAAAACAAGAATAGAAAAATCGTAGAGTGGGGAAAGCAACAGTTTTTTTAGACATGATACAAAAAAAATGTGTAAAACTTACTACTTTTTCAGGGTGCTTAACGAAACGATTAAATTCGATAACGGGAAATGGCATTTCGGCAAGAATGAAATCGGCCGCCATTGCTCCAGCACCGGAAGCTCGAACTGCGGTTCCATCGTAACCGATGTGATCGTTGCGTGCATTTGATCCACACGCGAACGACGGGGACTGCAATCGTCTCTTAAACACCTTGAAAAACACTAAGTTTTGGAAAAAAGCAAACCTAGCGGTAGGCAAGGGGACACTTCAGTGTCGTATGTCCATATTAGAGCTAAAACTTAGCAAAAATGTTTGCGGTTGTTAGTCAAAATTGGCCATATTTTGCGGTCTGGCTTCTCTTCCGTTTGGCGTTTTGGACGGTCCTTTGAGTTATATTCTCTCCTCCCCCCCCCCTCCCCATGTCCCCAGTAAAGGTGGGGCTGCGATCTTGGTATTTTATATGGAATATAATTGAAACGTTCGGCATAAAATGAACCCAACCCCAAGCAAATCGGCATGGTAGAAAAAAGTTAAAAGTTGATGAAATGAAAATGGACGATTACCTTTATTAGTTCGCATTCCGACGTGTTCGCCGTTTTTGTGTTATTAGCACCAAAGTTAATACACGATGTGCCATCCGGTTGCCAATCATTGCACTCGCACCGTGTCAGGACGGCTCAACGGTAGGTCTTTGGCCGTTATATAGTCTCTCAGGTCGAGAGTCAAGTCCCGCTCAGGAAGTCTGACATTTAAGTCCGAAAGGCAATGGAACTAGGTCTGCATCTGTATTTAGTTAGGGAAAAAAACAAAAAAAAACATTGTTTAACCATTATTTAAGGAGCTGCCATACGTCTTTAACTTGCCGATTTCGTTAACGGTGTTTGGGAGTGTGTTTTCCGCTGTTCCGCTGTCCGTTTTTTACGGACTCTTAAGCCCTTTCAATGTTTGACATATTGCCGAACGAAACTTCAGTAACAAGCCGTCAACCGTCTTTTAGCGATATTGACACGAAAGCCGAGCGCTTTTTTTGAGGGCGACGAAGGGTAAAAAAAGTAAACTCAAATGCCAATCAACAAACAACTAAAGAGCAAAGACCTTAAACATCGTCCCCCCCTCCCAACGATCCTCGCATACACGCTTCGTACCATGCTGTTTACTTGCTATGAAGACTTGTCTTGAAGTTTATAAACAAGAGAAGCCTCACCACCACTGACACCCCCAATATCCGTAGTTGATTGCGAAGGATCCGCGCATCCGGGCTGCCACAACGAGTGGAGGGCAATTTGTCACGTCGGGGATCAGGGGCTCATTTCCACTTGGAATAATATTCTCCAGGGACGCGAAAGCTGAGAAATGGGGGCGGTGCAAGTTAAAGACAGGTGGCAGGAAGGAGAAGCCAATGATGCGAGTGGGAAGTTAAGGCTCTCTCTCTCATTGACACGGCAGTAATCAACGAACAAACAAATAACGCCAACATTTCGTGTAACTTAGTTTAATAGGAAGCAATAAAATTTGCCAAGGGAATAAGAAAAAGATACTAAACTAATTTTGGAAAATGTGAATCTTGGGTGAATTCGATGTGCAAGATCACATGAACGCCGTAAATAAAATAAAAATTTAAAAAATGGGACAAACAAACTTTAGCCGCGTACTCACCAACGCGATGGAACACGTTACTGCGTGTCACTAGTTGTTCATTTCTCTCAGAGGACCTTGTCGTTCCTCACCAATTAAAGTATTTCAATTAACAAACAACCCTCGTAAGCAGGGTACTGCAGTGAGAACACTGCATGTGCGGGTGTCTAGACGACTGCTTTATCACCTAAGCAATCACAATTCTATTTATCTATCTATCTGACCTGCTGTAAACTGGCCTTAGAAGATTTTGCAGATCACCACTGATGGGTGGATATTTAACAAATCATGGCCCCGAGCTTTCGCTTACCACTCATCCACACAAGCTGACTTTACAACTACCCACACCGTTTGCGACATATAATTTTCAGCAAAACTGATGATCGCCCTTGGCCCTGGCAACACTTCATACCCTTCCACACTAAGTACCCTGGCACCCACTGAACCGCTACTTCAAACACCAGGCATCACTGCTACCAGAAGCTTGTGGACATTCACCAATGCCAGAAGCTGGGACATTTCCAGTTGCTCAGCTTGCCACACAGGAATCGTACTTCTGCTGCATGGGAGTCTGTGAAGGAAGTTTCTCTACATCCAAGTTCAGCCCATGTAGCAGTGTACGAATATTGCAGCCAATTCTGCTCATCGTAACCAGTAGGCACCAGTTGGCAAGCAGTAGGCACAGCTTAACTCAAACACCGAGATCTTCAATCCTTACCGTCAGTGAATAATGCATCAAAGTAGACTTCCAAACCAGAACCTGGCTAATGTTCAGCATACATTGAGGTACACACGATGTCACAGCCACAGACGCCACCACAGTGGAGAATAACCAAGGCCTGATTAGCGATAGGGTATCACACTTTTGACAGCAAACTGGTGCAGACCAGAAGTACGGAAGAGATGAACCCACCTCACCTACCACTCCCAGGAAGCTTAACACTATGTCAGGTTAGTGACTGTTACGTATAATCTGCCCAATCAAGTCCCCGACACCTTTGCTCAAGTTACACAGGATGAGATGCAGCAAATGGACCTTAGCACACAGGGTAGTGAATTCTACCAGAACGCTGTACAATGCTACCAGAAGTCATCTGCAGGCACTCTGTAATGACCGTATACACACATTCACTGCCACATGCGTTGACCTGATTCACACTGGTGACATACTGAGGAAAGGAAGATGATAGCCAAATCTTAATTGGATTAATTCTACTATTGACAGTTCTGTGGCTGGTAGGATTGGAGTAGCGAGGTACTCCTGCAACCCCAAGCTTGGCCCACAAGGTGCAGGAGAATGCATATACAGAATTTACGCTCATAGGCATCTGTAGTCCATGATAGGTTCAGATCCATCTGAATACCAAGCTTGAAAAGTCCTGTTACACTATACAATCCGTGCTCGCCCCCACCAGCATGACTGAGATCTGTAGGTCCCTCTACTTGCATCATCATCATACTGCCTCACTGACACCAGTTCATCCAGGCTTGGCCCTGACACCACAACGAGCAGAGAACTCATGCCGCGTATCATCAACTCTAGTGACAAGACGAAACTGCCTAGCTTTGTCACAAACTGTATGTTCACCAGCGTAGACCAAAACACTATGACAACCCATTGATTTGGTACCTATGTTGGCCAAGTTCGGACTGGCTAATGTGACTGATTCGATGTCCACACAATCGTGCACTAACTTGATATCGAGAAACACAGTAACAACCACTGAGCTTACAACCATGTTTCTCAGATCCCAGTCTTTACAACCATCACACCATCAAATTTTTCGGCCATTATTCCATGTCTAACCCAAATTGTGCTGGTGTAACTAATCATCGAGGAACCACTGGAGCCTCCTTACAATCATACATTCAAATAACTTGTACATGCATGACTGGAGTGCAACGGGACAATAACAGCCCAGTTGCGTCTGGTCTCCTGGCCTTTGATACCAGCATGAGGGCATCATTCTTCCAAGACTCCGGCACCTCACCGGTTCCCCAGGCCTCATTGAAAGATCAGAAGGGAAATATGTTTGACCAGCCCAGAATGGTATATTCCGAATACTGTTGCCAAGGTCACGTTTTGGCAGAACCACATGTCACGTGTTTTAAGTCCAACATGGCTGCTGGACAACGGCTTTGTCGATTCGACCAACAAAGGCATTGGCTACTCATTATGAAACATAGGCCAGACTACTCCAAATATGTAATCTTTTAGAGTGCCTAAATCCTAGATCTACCTAAACCCAAATGCCACTGAAAATACGCAATGTTTGTTGTAACATGTCAACAAACGGACAGTACTGTCTTATGCTGGCATCGTAAAAGTGGGCAGATGTGCTGAGCACAACTGGAAAGTTGATCGACCTTTAGCAGCAATCCATATTATCCAGTGCAACGCGTGACTCTAGCGACAGTCCAGCTTAAAATGTTGCACGCTTGACGTCAAGCATGAAGTAAAATTTCCCTCGAACAGGCACAGCCAGCCAGGATATGGAGTGATGTCATGCGACAATATTTGGTGGGAAAGCACCTCATTGAGCTGGGCTAATACTATCATCCAGGGACCTGGAACCAACCAGACTGGAAGCACACATGACCTACTAAGTCATGCCATTCCCCCCCGGAACAACCATCAGTGCTCGCCATCTTGTTCAGTACCGTGTCCAATTCGACCATGCAGAGAGGTGCATCCAAAAGAACTGCATCAGTTTGGGTCCACTTAACATACTCACACTGAGCCGCCATCCGTTTAAACAGACACAAACTGATATTAAACTGCATCCATTATCTCTTGGCTACAAAGGATTCTACCCCCCGCAGCACTGAAAATCCACAACACACTACTTTAAGAGTTTGGTTGGGGACACTAGTTTCTACGCTTGCGTCGCTGACTTACCACGTTGGAAGGAAGAGCTCAGCCTCCCCCAATAGGTGCACTTAGCATCTCGGATGATATGACGAGACTCATCAGCTACTTCTGTGAACTGTTCAGCGGCGTAGGCAACATGGTCATTTGCTTGCTCTTCATATGGCAATACGAGATGTTCAGATGGTACTCATCTCCAAAGTGTCCACATAGTTGTTTCTGAGATCAGCCATGGCTGGCATCCTTTGTGCAGGACCTATCCTGGCCAGACAGACAATGGATGATGGTCACCACCTTTCCAGTCATTTGAACCCTCCATGCACAGGATGCCCAAAGACCTGGACAAAGAGCCAATTCCAAAACTGGTTCTTGAAAAGTCACGCATATCCCCAACCAAAAGTCGGAGTGCCATCAAAGAACAGCATCAAGTTTCCATTTTCTAGTCAAGCAGCCACAGTTCTTCTTTTCTGTTCACTGCAGATCTAGTGCTTCAGAATGGGTGGTGTGTCGATGAAAATCGGATGCTGCTACATGTGCACAAGGTTTCTCACTTACCTCCGTAGAATGACGTTGGCGAATAAGCTCAGGCCGACCATCACAACGTCACACTTTAACTGCTACAGAAACAATAGCCGGTCAAGGCCACCCTCCAATGAGGTATGCTGCCAGATGGACGCCACCTGTTCTCCTCACGTAATCATCAAGATACACAGCCAATGTCTGGAGATTTGATGCATCCTCAGTCGAAGCCATGGCACCAGAATGCGAGAGGGAGTACTTCGCTAGGTATTTTCAGTCAGAAATTCGTAGGATCTTTTACATGCCTCAGTCGATACAAGCAAGAGGCTTTGCAGCACCCTTCTCTTCTGGAAAATGACAGGGGTGGATGAGGTCCAACTCGAATCTGGTACCTCTGACAAATAAGATGCTCATGCTAACCATCAGTCCACCTTCCCCCACAAACGTTCCATGCTAGGGTAGATCAGCCAGTTACTGGCCCCAGATTAGTCTCAGCTATTCCAGGAATGTCCATTCGTTAACACAAAGAATTCATATCTACTCGTGTTCCTACAACACCCCTAGCATGCCACTAAGGAAGCATGTAATGGAATGCAACCATTACTGTTGGCTTGCTTCATAGCCCATTCAATACTCACTGAACTGCAAATGTATTACCTAGACTAGTTCAGAACATCACCTGGCAGCAACGAGAAAGAATCTGACACCTCCATAACTTGGTGTTTTGAAGATGAGATGGAGATGGAAAGCGGGATGGAAGCTTTTTTTCCGACCCCTCCACCTCTGCATACCACTCAAGCCAGCAGTCATCAGAGAATAGATGACTACTCAACACTGATTTCACTACTAGGAACTGTAGGCGCCTGGTCAAATGGAATTACCGTCACCAACTATCGCACCTGTGTCTGTTCTCCTGGAATTACTGGATTGGGTGGAACAACTGGACCACCGTAGTCATCTGTAGACACTGAACCATGCAAGTCGTTGGGAATCACTAAAACGCTACTGACTGCAGAGTAGGTGATCTGCTTAGTTACAAACGTCACATCTGCTGAAGGCACATTGGATAAATAAGGCATCCGGGGAAAGCATCTTCGCTGAAGACACATCCGTTGAACGTGCTGGACTGATGTCAACATCCACGCTTAAATCCTCCTCCTTCTTCTCTCCCAAATCCAATTCAACATAATGTTGAAGCTCCGATGCTGCTCGCGTCACTAGACCCAGTAAGGTAGGCACTACGAATGTAACCAGCAGACTAGGAAAACTGACACAATGTGGGGGCCAATTCTGTACCGCCACCAGAGCCAGGATCCCATCAATCAGGACAATTTCAGGAATGTTGTCCAATGAACTAAAGTCTGCCACATGCCAGTTCACCTTCCGAACACTGGTGTCGCAGTGTTGTAGACCAGCCACCCTGGAACGCACATGTATAAATTCCACCCTTCATCCCCAACTTGGGAGCACCATCCATTCACCTCGTGCTCCACACATAAGGTAGCTAGTGCAGCCTGCATTAACATGCAACAGTATGTAACTATCCACTCATGTGGGTTCACAAAGTAGCACTTTTGTCGATTTACAGTCATGGGCTGGCAGTCATGGGCTTAAGGGATATTCACTCACCAAGTTCAACGTTGCTCATTAGTTAATTATCGGACCTCATTTATTCAACACTCACTGTTAGGTTGCATTGTCGCACGGCTTATAAAAGATCCTAGGAATTTCCTATGCACATGTTAAAGATCTTAGGAATTTCGTATGTATGGCATGTAAAAGATCCTAGGAATTTCCTATGCATGGCGTGTGAAAGATCCTAGGAATTTCCTATGCACGGCATGTAAAAAGGTCCTGGGAATTTCCTATGCACGGCATGTAAAAGATCCTAGGAATTTCCTATTCATGGCGTGTGAAAGAAAGACCCTAGGAATTTCCTATGCACGGCATGTAAAAGATCCTTGGAATTTCCTATGCACGGCATGTAAAAGATCCTAGGAGTTTCCTATGCATGGCGTGAAAGATCCGGCTTGGCAGCTGTCACCTTATATTATCACCCCTTCCCCCCAGGACTGACCAGTGGAGGGAGCAAGTGTGGCTTCCTTCCCAAGACCCGTGATGCAAGGGGGCCTAGCCCATTAGTTAGACGATTAAAACTGTAAAAACGGTGTTCAGTGGGTTTAGTTGCACACAAGCGCTGGTACTTGCAACTGGCACGAATCAGAGATGCTTTCAAAAGAAGAAGCCACAGAAAGCAAACGAAATTTTTAAAAGGGCGTCAAAATGTCCACGAGCCTTAGTTTTTCTCGCACAGAAAGAAGGGAGGCCCATGTAAAATTTGGAGCCATAGGCCCCATCACACCTCTGAGTGGCCCTGACCCTCACCCAGAAATTGTAAAACGTGTTTCCTGCACGAATGGTGAACGAAACAAGGACGGTCAACGGGAAAAGGGGTTTATCTGGGCACGATCATTTTTTTGTAATAAAAAAATAATAAAGATAACTGTTTTGTCAAAGGTTTGTCAAAAATGCAAGAACAGGGCGCATTTTCCCCAAATCTGCGTAGTTAATGAGCCAAAAATATGTCGGAAATGCATTAAACTTGAGAACGCTGTTGGTGAAAAATGGGGTAGGAGTTGGGTGAAGGAGGAGGCAACTGCGATTAATGCAATCCATTTTACTTAACTACCAATGCAGTGCCTGGCCTTGCCAACCCCCAGCTCCGCCCACCCCAGCCCCCAACCAGGTTATTCTAGCGTCGTCACTAACACGTCGACAACAACAAACCTTGGTATTTTTTAAGTAGAAAACGTGCTACAGTAGCCTAACACCGAACCCTTTACATTTACACTACCGAAAAGGTACACACTGAGAACAACTGGTATGAGGTTAGCGCTGGAAAGAAATGGAAAGGAAAAAAAATATGCTTCTACCATAATGGTGCCCGAAACATAGATCGAGAAGGAAAAAAAAAAGAGAAAAAAAAAAACGAGAAAAAGAGGCCAAGAGCGCTAGAACAGCATTTGTGTTAGCAGTCTCGTGTCGGCGCTGGAAGGAGCAGGTAGGTTGAGACAAGGGAAAGAGAGAGAGAGAGAGTGGGGGCAGAGACGCAAGGCCATGAGCCCCAGCGGGTCCATCAAGACCCGGCTGACAGATCTCATTTCGGGAAACTGATTTATTTTTGCTGGAATGTCAGCAGAAAGATGAAACAACGAATTCGTTATGGACGCGCTCACCAACGAAGAGGAAGAAGAAGAGGCCGCAGGCAGATGGTGCTCGTGCTGCTGCCTACCGTGAAATGTCTATTATGGACGAATGGAACGGGGAAGAGGGACGAGGAGAAAGGAATTCGTCATCCTGAAGAGAGTATAAGAAAAATGATAACTTGTGCCAGAACTGATTAGCAATTCTGGCTTAAATCGTGTGGAAATACGCCTTTTTTTACGGCTGCAACTGCGTTTGATGGTGGTACAGACACTGTTCTTTTGTTTATACCAAATTTGTTTTTTTATCTACCTTTTTTTAATGCCTTTACTGGCAGTGGCGTAACAAAGTGTCTCTGGGCCCATAGGCAAACTTTATGGTCGGGCCCTCTCACATTTATTGCCCCCTCTCCCTCAAAAAAATCTTTGACCTTTTCGGCTGACTTGGTCGAAATGATACACATACTGTAAATTGTTTGGTTTACGTTACAACCAACATCTTTTCAGCCATAAAAAAAATTACTTCGTAATGCAAACAAACAATAACGTTTGATTAATTTTTGTATCTGTCTATGTGGTATTTTTTTGCATACTTTACTATTGAATTATTATAAGCTTTGCTTAGTAGCTACATTATTACACTTGTTAAATGGGAACTTGGACTTGCTTTAACATAATGCGCTTAGAACACTTAGTTCACTACTTGAGGCTCTTAAGGCGATACTTTCGGCGTGTCTTTCTTAATTCAAATATCTCAATGATGTTGTCCATACATGGCCTTATTTCGACGTCTGGCGGCCATCCGAGTTGCAGGGGCCCGTAAGCAATGCTTACCTAGCCTACCTGTACATTACGCTACTGTTTACTGGGCCGTATGAATAAAAAAAAAAAAACAAGGAAAACCTTCTACTTTGAGTCAGAAGCAAAAGCTTTTTCTCCCGACATTTTGACCAAGAAGTAAACCAAAGTTTGCAGCACCTAGCGCTCTCTCCCTACCACTTACGCACAGCAAGCAAAGGAATGCAGAAAGAAATATCTTTTAACGCAACAACAAACAAGCCATGTGCCTCTTTAATTATTGAGTAAAAATTTGCTACGTCCTCGTGCACCTGGAAGTAAGCTGGAAATATTAAAGGGCAATTACATCCATTTTGACATGCATGTTTGACTTTTGGATCACTTACACAATAACTAAGTAATAGTTATTGGTTAAAAACTATTGGTTATCGATTTTTAAACCACGGCTGCGAAGATTTGGCCGCGAGACATGCAAATACGTCGAGGGGCGAAGTCCCGATTTGGTTGGAAGACGAGTCGTCGTTTGCGTCCGTTTGTGAGGGATTGGGCAGCGTCGTTTCGCCGTATTTCACGCTAGCCAGGTCGCTTGTGTTTTCGAAGCTTTTCGGAGTGATAGAACTTCGATAAAAGGCTGCAGGGATAGAATGACATTCTGGGAAGGTATGTAATTCATTTTGAGCGTTTGTAATTTGAGAATTGTTTAAAAACTAGGTAATAGGGTAGCGATATGAATGAAGGTCATTGCATTTTAGTTTGCGGAGGGAGGGGGGGGGAGTTAACGAAGCGTGAATGGCTTAGATATTGGCCAGACGTATAAGAGTTTGCAGGGATGGGATTTCATTCCTTTTAAGTAATTAAGTTTTGTGCGTTTTTATTGCGTTACGTTTTTCTTTTCACGATGTAATTTGGTCGTTGGTGTGTGTTCCCGGTCGCGTGATCCGGAAGTGTCAAAAGTGTGGGTTATTGGCAAAAGTGTTGGTTATCGGCAAAAGTGTGAGGTAACTTGATAACCCACACTTTTTGCGATGACGCACACTTCCGGTGTTGGTTAACGGGATTTAACCAACGGAAATTTAGCATGGC
>JAHWFP010199618.1:0-12968 GCA_023313725.1 Lithobius niger
ATTGTGTGGTGTGAATATTCCCCATCCCTGCTTCTCCTCCCTTTGAACCCGTGCTGTTTTGTTTTCTTAGGGAAGTGAATGTCATGTTGTATTTCGTGTGTCGGGCAGATGACCGGGTGCGGTTAACGCTCGCTAAAACCCTTTGAACCCTTTGAACCCGATCACATCGTCGAACTCTCACGCTTTTTCTTTGCTACCGTGGCAAGAATGAACCCGCTCGTTCTCTTGATGATAGTTACAGAGCATCACATCCTTGAAACCATTCAACTCGGCTCTAATAGCCACCATTATTGCGCAATATTTCGTGTGTTACTGATTGTATCGTTAGACACGTTGTCGGCCGCTCGCATTTTTTCATTATAGTTCATGATGATTTTGCTCAGTGCATCCGGAGTGTATTATATATCACTAGCTGTACCCCCGGCGTAACATACCTAAGCGTAACATACCTAGCTGGTTCCCGCATACCTGAGTGTAACACTGTACTGGGCCCCTATTGTGTGGTCTGAATATCCCCATCTCTGCTCCCTCTTTGAACCCGTGCTGATTTGTGTTATGGAAGTCAATGTTTATTTTCAATGCAGGACGTTTCTCTGTTCTGATACCAAGCCCAACAAACCCAAGAACGGTTGTGCATGCAGTGCTTGTTACTCAACCAAATTTGAAACTCTTCCAAGTCGGCTCTTAAGAGCTAGCTTTATTAATGCAATATGTCGATTGTTATAGGCCACATCTGTTTGTTAGGGCCTTAGGGCTTCGGGCAGATGACCAGGAGTGGTTAACGCTCGTTAAACCCTTTAACTGTTTGTTTGACATTGGCGGTCGCTCGCCCTCCTTCATTGTACACCCTCTTTCATTGCAGTGCATGATAATGATGAATTTGCTTGCCCAACCTAAGCGCATTATATATATACTAGATATCAAAAACTGACACAATTGTCATCGTGTCCTTTTGCCGCCTACGTGCTTCAGCCACCTTGACCCTTCTCATGTTTAGGATTAAGTGCGAATAATTTAGTATTTGTCATTACTACATTTCCCCTCCCCCCAATATTTTGCTTTATTAACAATGCTTTATTTCCTTTGTTGCAATAATGTAATACTGTTGTTTGTCGTGCGCATGCTTTTTGTCGTTGATACTGTTAATTGTTAATTCGTTTTTTGATAAAAAACAAGTGTTGTTGTTATGGCCTCTGCCTGCAGTAAGGCCTGGTAAAGTGTTTTGCTTTTTACTAACGTGTAGCTGTTTTGATCCAGACTGTCAATCATTCTCTTGAACTTGATTTACCCATGGTATGTATAGTATTTCATATTTGTGATGACCTAATTGTGTTTTTGCCTGGAAAAAAGGCCCTCCTTTTGAGACGTGACTCTATGTTCATCATAATTTATAGCCCCGGGTTCCGAACTCCACAGACGATCCACGGAAATATATTTGTTGTGTATTTGTTTACATAATCGTCAGAGTGAGGCACGTGTGATTTGAGATCGCAGCCAGCTCTGCACTTTGAGTCACTTTCGTAGCAGGCGTAACTGCGGGGTAGAGACCCTCCGTAATGGCAAAGTCAGGCGTGCGGACTTTCTCCAACACTCTCTTCAAGAACTCTCGCTTGGGGCCTGAACTCTGCGTCTGCGTCTGCGTCTGAGGTTACACGCTTTTTGGCAAACCTTGTGGGACAGACAGGACGGTAATAAGTTACGGGCCATTAAAGGCATTGTCGAGGAGTGGCACTCGGCGTGTCGCCGCAGTCGCCGTGAGGAGGTTGTGTTGGCCCGTTTGCGAATTGGTCACACCCGACTTACTCACTGTTTCCTTTTGCGGGGGGTTGACCCTCCTGAATGTTCTTGGTGTCGACGGCCACTTACGGTCCGGCACTTACTTGTTGATTGTCGCCATCTTGATGGTGTTCGTCGTCGGTTCCATCTTCCGCATGACATTGCGCGTCAGTTGGGCGATAAGTCTGTCCTCCTGTCCGGTGTTTTTCAATTTTTGCAGGAGGTACAGATGTATGACAAGATTTAGATTAGGGGTTTGAATAACATCTCTGTAATGTGTGGTGCAGTGGCAACCCGGACCACTGCACTGTGACTGAGGTTGGCGCTAATGACCAAGTTGTCGACGCGCCAATAAGCCTCAATCCCCCCCCCCCTGAACATCTCGTGCGAAAAAGCCCTGGTCTGGAGGCTCTACTCATGTGAGTGGCACGAATTTCGTACAGCGTGACGGCTTCTCTCAACGTATTAACACCGACCATAAACTTTACAAGACTGTACTAAGCCTTCTCGCTATTCCACCTATGCAAGAACGGGAACTCCAAGGTGTACCTTGTATGAATAGTAAACCGACAGTTGGCAACGTTGTCGCTAACTTCAAGGGGGTGGGGAGGATCGAGTCCTTGTGTAAAAGGATTGTCGACTGAAGTGGAACTAAGACCACCCGAGGTGACGAAATGCGTAGAAGAAATGACCGACCCCACTGCAAGTCAAAGGTGGTACGGGGTGGAGCACTCTGAAGTTCCCCCTATAAGTGTACCTACACCAGTGGAAGATACGATGCTGCAGAATGAAAATCCGTCGAGAGATAACCTTAATAAGAAAATATTTCCCCTTATTGAAGGCACAGTGCAATGCTATCCCTCACGTACACCTCGAACTTAATCGCAAATCTGCTGAAGAAAAAACAATCAAACAAGTGCAAGAGTAAGAGTGACCAACGGGCCCATGACATCCTGAAACAGTTGAAGGAGCTTGAAACTAAGTCAGGGACTTTGCCCCAGCAACTGCTTGATTTAATTCAAGGCCCGCCCCCTTCCAAAACGAAAATATCTCCAGTATAATCTAAGCACTCCCCCAGCTTACATGTGGCCCACGAAGTTGTTAACGAAGTTGATTCATGGCCCTTCTTGTATCTACTTTTTAAAACGGGAACGAGTCAAGCCACTTTATGTTGGGATTGACTTGCAGTAGTGCGTTTTTACCTAAGTTGAAACTGTACTTTTGCCCAGCATTGTAACTAGTCAGTGATGTGTTAATGGGAAGACCCCCTCCAGCACTAGGGCGAAGGTAGGATGTAGCACAATTGTCATAGCGTACTCTTGTTGCCTACATGCTTCAGCCACCTTGACCCTTATCATGTTTTGTATTAGTATTAAGTGTGAATAATTTAGTATTGGCCATTACTACATTCCCCCCCCCCCATTATTTTGCTTTATTAACAATGCTTTATTTCCTTTGTTGCAATAATGTAATGCTGTTGATTGTTGTGCACATGGTTTTTGTCGTTGATACTGTTAATTGTTATTTCGTTTTTTGATAATAATAAGTGTTGTTGTTATGGCCTCTGCCTGCAGTAAGGCCTGGTAAAGTGTTTTGCCTTTTGCTAAGGTGTAGCTGTTGTCACCCAGTCTGTCATTAATTCTCTTGAACTTGGTTTACCCATGGTATGTACAATATTTCACATTTGTGATGATGTAATTGTGTTTTTGTCTGGAATAAAGGCCCTCCTTTTGTGACGTGACTCTATGTTCACCATAATTTACGGCCCCGGGTCCCGGTCCCCACAAACGATCCACGGAAATGTATTTGTTGTGTATTTGTTTACATAATCGTCAATTGAGGCCCGTGAGATTTGCGATCGCAGCTAGCTGTGCTCTTTAAGCCAAAAGCCAAAGCTGGTAAAAGGGGCGCCAAGTTCCGAATGGTTCGGCTCTTCAAAGGAGTGATATCAACACACCAAAACATTCGCCAAGTTAACCTCACCACTTAATAGTTCGAAGGTTAAATGAAAACTAGAATATTGCTACTTTCGGTAGCAATGTTCAAGTTTTCATTTAACGTCCAAAGTATTATTCGGTGCGATTAAGTTGGCGAATGTTTTGGTGTGTTGATATCACTCCTTTGAAAGGCCAAACCACTCTCAACTTAGGTGGCCTCTTCACCAGTTTTTGGCTTACAATGATTTTACAGTTGGTTTATTTCTCGTGAATTAGACGTTAATACAATTTCTTTGGCAACGTTGTTTAAATTTATCGTGCTACACTAGTGTGTGTCTAGGCACGCACGTCAGTATACACGTTGTCATTGTGCGAACTTTGGCCGTCCAATGAGAGACGATGCCGACAACACTAACAATGGTTATAACAATATTTTCGTACTGACGCGATATCCCACGCCATCCCCGTTACACCCCTAGGCTCCAAACCATCAAAGGTACGCAGTTCAGATCGTACTGCAGCCATTCGTTTAATTTCATGGCTGGAAGCCTTCCCGTTATCTCGGTATCGATGAATAATCACCCTATAGAAGTTGATCGGGCTAGAATTTGCTAGCTGGCTAGCTAGTTACACACTTACAACGTTATTGAGGGTCAGATTTTGCATTGAAAGCGGCTTAGCTGGCGTTTCTGCACGAGTTAATTTTTGTCAGGTGGATCATTGCTCTTGATTTCAACACAATTTAAGCGTTTGTACCGCGTTATTATTTTTATCCAAGTACCTGAAATGTGCTCAACTCTGCTTCAGGATATTAGACACTGACGCTATGGCGTCGCGCCACAATGGTTTACAACCTCGACAATTGAATTATTGTGATGTTGTTACGATTGTTGCCTGATGGAGATGGTATACCGCTCTAGGACTGACTGCCGTAAGTTTTTCTTTTATAATCGTGTTATGCATCCGTGAAACCATTTGCCATGGCAGGTTGTCATCGCACCTTCTCTGGTCAGGCTTAGGAGATTGGTCATGTGGGTAGACCTTTCAGGGTATTTTGAATTTCACCCTTGGTGTGCGCTGTAGTTCTGCTCCGTATGCATTGTTCTATTGTTTATTTTAATACCTGCTTGCTTTTATATCTGTTAATTTAAACCATTACGCTTAGCTACGGCTGTATGTTAGCGGTCTTCAAGCTCTTTACTGTCCAGTTGTGACTTCACAACAAATTTTTTTTATTATTATTCAGTTACTTTTATGAGATGACGCACGCATCTAAAAAGTTTTCTAACACATTGCACTCGTGAATAAAACTCAGCTTCGTGAATACCTTTTACCACAATTCTCATTGACCAAAATAATGAAATAAGTGGCCTAAGTTTAAAGATGGCTGCGACAGGTTCTTCCATTTTTCGTCTCAACAAGCCTTCTTTTAAAAATTTTCCACAAAGCTTGTCTACAATATTTTTCTATCAGTACGGACTGCATTAATTGGCTTTTCATCAACAAATTGGCTGAGAAGCTTTGCTTACCTCAGTCCAAAAGCATTGACATCTAGACATTTGATAAAGCCACTAAACTGCCGATGGGAAGCCACTAACAGGACAAATTACGGGAGACGTGCTTCTGCCTCCAAATCGTACAATGGAAAGACAGACGTGACGTCAGCCACCAACGTCACTCAGCCTTTTCACTCAGCCTCTTGCCTACATGTCTGTGGATGAGACAACAAACACAGATGCTCAGCCAAATCACTTTATCCTTATTTATCAAGACATATTTACAGGCAACGTTAGATTTGCATAACAGGATAAGAAATGTTATTTTACGAACAATTAAAAGTAGCAACCTGGCATCATAAATAGAAGTTACACTTTTCCTTTAAACATTATGTAAAAACGCACAACATGGTGTTTATCCAACAGTAGTGAGGAGTGTTATTTTCTGCTAACTTGAAAAGTTGTATTTGGGTTTCCTAACATAACAGTATAAAATGAGGAACAGTGAGCATTACTGGCTGTTATTAAGCACCGTAAGCTACTCAGAACTAAAAGATATTTAACAGGAC
The DNA here is from genome assembly GCA_023313725.1 of Lithobius niger. Lineage (NCBI taxonomy): Eukaryota > Metazoa > Arthropoda > Chilopoda > Lithobiomorpha > Lithobiidae > Lithobius > Lithobius niger. The sequence goes on from JAHWFP010199618.1 coordinate 5,779, forward strand.
AGAAAGCCAAATGGGCTCGAGAAGGGTTAAGGTATTTTTGTTAAAGACCGTAATTGGTTCACTCGTCTACAAAGAAAATACAATAACATTATCAAAAAAATCTGAATCATAAATCTCCACCAAAAACCTTCAAAAAGAAATAACTGAAGGCATTGTTAAAGATTTTTCAAACACCAGGAAACCTGGTACAACTTTGCTTTCACATATTCCACCCAATTACCCTAAGCGTAGATTTATAAAGTAGTTGGGCACTAATCTGACCACCAGGTTGTTGCGCTCTAATGTTTGTGAGCTTCTTAATGATGAAATATTGCGTCCATACTCTTACCATCAAAAGCAGTGTTTGTTCTCTCTGAGGTTTCAGGGTTAGTCCCATGGTTAGTTTTTGTTTATTAATTCATAGAAGATGACACATCCATGTTGGTAGCAGTTCTCTTGTTATCCACGGATAGACAGAAGGACAAATGGAGAAGTAAGGCGAGTTTATAGTAAAGGAAACACAATATAAAAATAATAATCAGCCAAGGGAGCAAAGTGATCACGGTCGAATACTCGTTTATGGTTTGTCTGTTCACAGTCTTCTTCTCATTTGGTCAAAACTTAAAGAAAAGGGAGCTTTGTTACGTGAAATGCACGAGTTCAAACATGAAATTTCTACTTCAAATATATTCGGTGGCCTTCGGGTTTGCCATTGGTTGGCTAAGCTGATTTTTAGTAGCAGCAGTAAGGGCTCCCAATCTATAAGGCTGGTGGCCACGAGCACTTCACGAACAACACAAAGCTATATGATGACATAATAGACCAAAGTGAAAGTTCTTTTGCTGCGAGGAATGCAGAAAAAAATAACAAATGGTATAGAAAAATGTGCTATTACTCAATTTCACACGTTTTGAAACAACACGTTCGTTTCTTTTATCATTTCTACAGTAAATCTTACGCGTGATGGCAGAGCTAGATGCGCTCGTAAAGATCGGTGTTGGATTCGTACGCTTGTTGCGATGTTTGCTTGTTTCATATTCAAAAATTGCAGTGTAAGATGTAAATGAGAATATGAAAAATAATTTAAATCATTATGTAATCTCAGGTTGGGCCCCGTTATTGTCTCTTCAGAACTTACTTGTATGCCTAGAATTACAATAATATTTTGAAATGAATATATTTTTTTTTCTATTACCTTCGTAAATCACTGTTCCTCTTTATTTGCGAGTCATTTCATATATGAGTGACGACTGCAAAATTGGTATCATCGATTTTACAGTAACAATACTGTATAGACAAGCTTGAAACCTTTGAACCGACGAACCTAAAGATGCTACCTTGTCTTTGCAATTCTTAACATATCGTTGGCTGCGTATTTTCTCTCTTGTCACTTACACGTGACGTGACTTGTGAATCATAAAATGACACGAATTCTTTTTTTGTTTGCAACATAAAACATATGCATTTGAAATGAGAGCATCGTGCCTTTGAAGTAAGTATCTATTGTCCTGCTTTGGAAACTAGGAATCCTACTGAAAAGACACCAATTTTACAGCTGATAAGTTGTGTCAACCACTGCGTATGTACATTGAGTTTACTGCAGTTAAAACTGTTTTGAAGTTTTCAACAGTTACAAGGAAGTAGAGAATTTGTACATTTCCAACTCTTAAGACCAAGTTAAAGTTTTCAACAGTTACGATGCAGTAGAGTAGTTGTACATTTCCAACTCTTAAGACCAAGTGAGTTCCATTTCGCAAAAGTAAATTGGTTTCTGCCAGTATCTCGCTGTAGTTGGCACCCAAAAATAGCGAAAAAATTGTCCAAACCTTAGAGTAATTAGTACAAAAGTGAAACCAATGGCATTTGCCCTTGAAAACTGTCGTAAATAACATATCAAAAGTCTACCAAATCATGATTAGTGGAACGACCCCATTTTTTTCGAAATGGCACCCAAATTCGACACTTTCACTCTTATTTATTGATAAACTAAATTCTCCTTCAGTTAGCAAAATTAAGCACCCTGCCTTTATTGTTTCTTTAAAATTTCCTTTCCAATGATACCAAACACATCCGGAAGTATGTACCGGAATTAGTGCTAATGTGTTAGTGAAAAGACAATTATTTTAAATGGCGTCTGAATATGACACTGAATTTCCTTTCACAGTTAGCGAAATTACACCGGTTGCCTTTATTGTTCCTCTTGAAATTCCTTTTTCATTAATGCCAAACACAACCGGAAGTAACTACTGGAAATGATATTAGCTCGTTCATAACTCTTCCCCCCCCCCCCCCGAGGAGACGAAAGGGTGATTTTAATCCCTCCAAAAAGGTTTTTTGCCTGTAACTCCTTAGACATCAACAAATCAAAAGCATAAGGTGACGCAATAACGTTTAGCACACAATTCTGGGTAGGAAAGGCAATAAAAATCTTTTACGTAAAGGCAACCCTTGAATCACAAAATTGTATTATCGCCCTTAATTTCCGTGAATGCTCTTTTTTCAGTTGGTTGTTATAGTGATTTTCGTGTTTAAAGTACTTTCACAAGAAACTCTAATAGCCTGAAATGGACATGCTTAAGATTTTCTATCAACAATAGAATAGATCCCCACTTTTCAGAAAATTCTATGCATGTTCATTTCGGGGAATTAGAGGGTTAGCAAGAGCACTTTGAATTTGAAAATCATCGTACGCTTTCGCTGCTTCGCCATTACCTCTTTAAATGACTGTAAGATGGTCCCTATCTAAGCTAAACAATTTCGGATTGATAGACCCCAACCTTTCAGAAAATCCGAAGAATGTTCATTTCGGGCTATAAGAGGGCTTGCAAGAGAACTTTGAACACGAAAATCACTATACAACCAATCGAAAAAAGGAGCATTCGCGTTAATTAAGGGTGATAATAAGTTTTTGTGGTTCAAGTGTCGCTTTTTCGTAAAAGATGTATATCACCTTTCCTGTACAAAATTGTGCGACGAACGTTCTTGGTTCATATTATGCTTTTGATTTGTTTACGGTTAAGGAGTTGCAGCCAAAAAACCTTTTTGGGGGAATTAATTCACTTCCAAAAGGATTGACTTGCAGTTCTTCCAGTTACTAAATTTAATGCTTTTCACACAAAGTGAACAGTTCCTTCAATTTTGGGGACTACTATTTCCATTACAGCAAATTCTAGGCATTAATCACGATTCATTAGTACCACTTCTGGTGGTGTTTGGCATCATTGGAAAGGAAATTTCAAGAGGAACAATAATGGCAGGCGTGTGATTTTACTAAATATGAAAGGGAATTCAAAGTGTCATATTCAGACACCATTTTGAAAAATAAAATGGCGTCTTTTCGCGATCACATTACTACTACTTCCGATAGTTACTTCCGGTTATGTTTGGTATCATTGGAAAGGAAATTTCAAGAGGAAAAATAAAGGACGAGTGTATAATTTTGCTAACTATGAAGGAGAATTCGGTATTTCACTAAAATTACAAATTTAGACGCCTATAATAGCTTTCAAAATGCAAGCTTTTGTAATTACTGACGTTTTGGCATTAAGGCATGATGCATGCTTGCAATACTTGTGCTGTTTATTTAACACAGATTTAACGCAATTTAATGTAATGTATTAAATACTAGGTTGCATCCGCCCTTAGCACTTTCAAATAACATATTTTGTGAACCTAGATCCAACAGTTCAGTGCACACAGATGTTTTTTATAGCTGCAAAGGGAACTGGCATCCACCAAACAAGGGATAAGCAGCATGTGTTTTATCACTTCTTTGCGAACTCAACCGCAGGACAACATGGCAATGTACAAATAGTCAAAATCAATGATACAAAAGCAAAGCCGACAGGGAAAGGATGAATTTTGGGAAGATTTTGCCTTTTCTGTCATCTATTATGCTCAATTTTGGTGAACTCATCTGTGATTTCAAAGGTCATAATTATGTTCAATTGACTGCTTTGGCTGGAGCACTGCCATTTCCGTGGACCTTTTAATATAGAAAGTGTGGTACCCGGATTAGGCTCTAAAGAACAACAAACACAGTGTTGGTCAGACAATTGGGCAGCAGCCTCGCGAAGGTGCTGCAAGCTCTATTTATTAGCGTGATGCGTTATGCACCATGGGATAGCGGTGTATACTTAATTTACACACGGATTGGTCAAAAGCAACTAAACAAGTTCGCGGTGCCTGTAGCCAGACACCGCAATCTCCCCTCTTATCCTATGAGTAACAACAACAATATGTACAAAATTAGAACTTCTTATATATACACTATATACATCAACGTACACAGGATCTGTTCTCACAGAATACCAGTTCAAAATTAATATCCCTAAATTCCCACTTTAGTGGGAAAGTTTAAAATTTCTGATTAATTTCCAAAGCACTGTGTTAACCAACCAATGCCCTTTCCCCCTAAATTTTTTTTCAAACTAACCGTTAATATTTTCTTTAGTTACAACCAAAACTTTGCAACTAAATTCTTCTCTTCTCTTTTTTTCCTTAATCTAAGCCTTTTTACTTAAATATTCGAGATTACAAAAGAATCGCATTTTTTCCTTTTCAACCATACAAAACAAAACACATAAGAAAAAATAAGAGTTTGTTGCCCAACACAACATAAAACCACATATGCACACAGTGGTTTCGTAACCAAAACATGTTACAAATTTTGAAAAAGGTTTAACTCACCTTTGTGATTTTCTAACTTTTGCCCCAGACCCTCTTCCCCTTCGCAAATAAGCTTAGGAAGACTAGAGCCACCATTTTTGGAAACAGGAACAGCTACTGATGATATGTAGTCGGCACTGGCACAGGATAAGCAATACCGATATTTTTGACCATAGGACAGCTAACTTCATGGTGGGAACCCAGACTTTTTTGTCCTTAATTTTTCCCAAGACCTGCTTGTTTGTTTTGGGGAAGATCTGAGAGTCCTGGAAAAAATTGCTGGTATCGTAGCGGTCTTAGTCCCGGCGCATGTCATCGTAGATATCCTGTGTTTTAATGCAATAACAGAGGCTGTCAGTATCTGTAAACAAGAGTTTAGCCAAGTCCCCATACTTCGGTCGAATGTATTCCTAGTGGAATTTGTACATGGCGAGTTTACTCAGGTCTAGAATGGCAAATCCGGAGAATGTTGGAAGATCACAACTCAACCGTCGTTGGTGTAAGTTGGTCTGTGCGAGTTCGTCATGAAGGATCCTGAAGGAATTGGCATGGGGAAGGGAAGTACGTTTAACAACACTCTTGGTATTAGTGCGTATCTTGACGCTAAGACGTTTTCATTTGTTTTCCATTGTAGTACCAAAAACCGTGTAGTTCAGACGTTTGAAAAAGTCATTTGCGAAAGGCACAGTGGACTGCTGTCTTTTTTCAGTATTGAAGTTAATGTACTCCTTCATCCAGGGATTCTGGTTGAAGGCAGGGATTCTATGTTCAATATGTTCTGGCGCTTAGATGCATCTGTGAAGCATTAGACTGCGTTGAATATAGAATTTTAAGTCACGATAATGGACAACGTACCATTCTTTGTGCAGTAGATTTGGCACTAGCTTGGTAGTGGGTCTGATCGAGTAGTCTAAATCATCTGCTAATAGTTTGGTATACAGTAAAACGAACTCCTCCATGATCACGTACATCTCCAGAGCTTATGGGTAATTGTTGTGCTCGTTTTGTAAAGTTTCGGCATATTCTCAGTCAACTTCGAGTACGTACCATTCCTCGGCATCATCAGCTCATGACAAACATCGTGATTTTCCTCCTTTGTAAGGCAACGAAACGTATCGTAATGGAGACCTTGGCTCATGGCCAAACCCTACAGATTGTTTTATGACCCAATCCGTGATGTACTGGGATGGTAGTTGGGGTCAAAATCGGGCAGGTACTTGTTATTGGCCTATTGGCAGACATCTTCCCAATGAATCAAACTCTATCTCATATACTGCAAATGATGAGGTTATATTTACCCACATGAGTAAAGAGTTTCATCTTGGGTTGTCTTTTTAAGGAGGGCCGACGAGAGGTAGTAGCAAGGGTCTAACACGTCTTTGAAGCAGGTTTTTCTGAAGACCTCAAAAACGTCTGCTACCAGAAACACGTTCACCCTCTGGTATATTTTGTGGTAACAGCGATTTCCTTCTCCCTTCTCCCTCATCTTAAGCTAGAGGTTTAATGCTCTCACATACTCGTCACCCTCCATCACTTTCTCGATCAGTTGGGAGTAGAAGGCTTCACTTGGTGATAGATAATCCTTGTCATTCACGAACATGGTTTTTATGTCTTCATAGGGATAGACATCTTCGGTTCATTGAAAGCTATGGGTAATGTTTTGCTTACTACTCTAGTCGAGAACCATAAGAATGCTGGCACTAGGTTTCTAATCCTCTAGGATGCCCTGGACTCGGGACTGGAAACTGCTAGTTTCATGATGGGACAACTCGGGCCAGTGTTCAAAATCTCCTGACCAAGAAGGGTGTCTGTGTCGGGAGATTTGGAACAATGGTCCGAATTGTCCCCTCATGCCGGGGGGGGGGGGGAATGAGGCTTAATGGCGCGTCGACAGCTTGGTCATTAGCGCCAACCTCAGTCACAGTGCAGTGGTCCGGGTTGCCACTACACCACACATTACAGAGATATTATTCAAACCCCTAACCTAAATCTTGTCATACATCTGTACCTCCTGCAAAAATTGAAAAACACCGGACAGGAGGACAGACTTATCGCCCAATTGACGCACAATGTCATGCGGAAGATGGAAACGACGACACCGGAGTCCAAGGTTGGAGTCCAAGGCATCCTCAAGGATTGGAAAACCTAGCGACGGCATTCTTTTGGTACTCGACTGTCAATGACCTGAAGATCTATTCTCTCTGCCTTCTCCTGTTCGAGGGAAACCATCATGCCCTTAGACCGTTCTGCATTCTGACCGATCACCTCCACCTTTCTGGGGAACTTGTGCATGGCATGCACCAGTAGGTGCTTGTCATAACCCTCTAGACCATGTAGGACGATGGGGATGGTTCTTTGTTCATCTATGCTTAGGTTTCACTTGGGATGGGCAGGCCCCATGCAGTTTCCTGTGATGTAATATGGTTCATAACCTTGCGATCGCTTATCTCCAATGGATGAGGGGGAAGGGTTGTTCAGACTATCGACAGTTGCTACCACGATCAAATCTGTCTTGCTCATCCAAGGTTTTATTCAAGAAGCCT
>JAHWFP010199619.1:0-23370 GCA_023313725.1 Lithobius niger
CATCGCATCGGTAAAAGTAAATCGTTTAAAGGGATGCACTCAAACGCCGATGCTCTCAAACTCAAACGAGATGTTACTCAAACTCAAACAAAATTTTTTTCAGAGAACCATTTTGCGGCAAGAAAATAAAAATTCTCAAACCGAATCCCACTCGCGTTTCTATGAAATTTGTAATTTGTGCGCTTTAGCTCTCAGTTCATTTCCAACAAATTTTCCTCAACCTTCGGTTTCGGAAAATTAAATCTGGAAAGTAGTTTCGAGCTAAAACACATAAATTATCGATTTAATACAAGTACTTGTGGTATTGTAGCCGAAAATTTTTGTGTTCTTTCCGCAGAACGACCACCATGTTGGACTTACACTGGAAAAAAAAACCACACCATTCCACTCAATAATTATATAACGCAAAGTTTTGCTTTTCGAGGATTGGCCATCGACAAACAAACCACAGATCTATACTGTATATATTATCTCAGAGGAAGCGGTTTGATTTCATTTTCATTATCGCCATATTAGGGTAATGACGTTACCTTCGTGAATTGTCGGAGTTTTACGGAAACATGAAGCTGCTTCTCGTATGAATTCGGAAATTTACGTTTTAACTTCATACGTGAGCGGCATAAAAATGAGGTTTAGGCCTACTTATTACGAAATACCAACGCAATTCCCTAACGAAATTACAGGCAGGATGAGGCAATGCGATGGGTAGCTAGTATCGCTTCACCAAATAAGAAGAAAACATGGTAAATATTGTAAATAGAAATTACTTCGTAAATCGAAAATCGTAAGCCGAATTCGAAACCGTAAATCGATATTACATCGGAGAATCGTTTTGCGGAAAGAAAATAAAAATTCTCACGTCGAATGCCACTCGTGTTTTTACGAAATCGATAATTTTGTAGCTTTTAGCGCTCGACTCCGTTCCAGAAAATTAAAAATCTGGAAAGGTCGAGTTTTGTGTTAAAGCACATAAAGTGTCGACTTCATGAACCACTCGGGGTACCATTACATAGGGTTCCAACCAAAATACTGAAATCCATTTGCCTGAGTTTTCCAGGGTTTCCAGAGTAGATGAAGCCCTTTTTCAAGCTATTTACCATAATTTTAGGAAGGAATTTTTTTCGTACATTTTACCAATTTTGTATTAAAAAGGCTGAAGCTTTTAGATGGGAAATACATTATTTAAATTCTTAATTTTTTTCCCCGAGTTTTCCAGGATTTTTGTAAAAGAAAAATCAGACAATTCCCTGAGTTCTCCCTGAGTTTCAAACGAAGTTTAAATTCCCTGAGGTTTTCCTGTTTTTCCAGGTTGGTTCACAGAATTTACCGCTACTAAAAGTTAAAGCAACATCCGCCATGCCTTATAACAGCCTCGCGCTGCCGTCGCGAGATTCCGCGTAGTAATACTACAACGTCACTTCCGCCCTCGTCTTCTCGTCATCACGTGAACGATGCGGAACGACGTCTGGCCTGGTCAAGAATTGCGGGCCACGTGACAGCATTGACGCAAAAACTGTGTCGTTACAACCGGAAACAGTGACACGCCATGGTTATTGTAGGCGCGCAAAGGATCGTGCGGGATGCAGTAAATAAAATTACCAATATTCAACAGAAAATCTCGCAGACGCCACATTTTAAAACGGATTTTTAGCTCGGGATTGACCTACGGTAAGTAAGTAAAACTTTGGGGCCCGTACTTGATGTGGGGGATCGAGAAAAATGGCGCTGAGAGGCACGTCCTTTTAACAGTGCCAACTCTATACAACAACGCTTTTTTTTTTTAGCAAGTAGTGCAGCATGCTATTACAACATCGTCTTCCATTGTCGCTACACAACGTAGGACGAATCCATGAACCACCCTGCACATCGCTTAGCGAACAGCCGCGATAAATGAACTACGACCAATCTGGATTTGTTGAAAAGCCGTCCTTTTCTCGCTCTTCTATTCTTAGCTGCCTTTCACGCTCAACTTGTCGCTTTTAGCTGCCCCCCTCCCCTTCTCCGATTCCTCCCCCCCCCCTCCTTCCAGTCTCACTTTGATTTCGTTAGGGAATACCCCGATTCGATTACAAGTTCATTGGTTCGCCGGTGGCCATCTGACTAGGGAGAGGGGAGGGGGAGGGGAGAGAGGACACCAGGTAATGTAAATTGCATTTCAATGGAGGCTAAGGCCAGAGCGTTTCAGCAATGTCCGGAACATTGACTGTTAAACTAGTCTTTATCCCCTTGGCCCCTTGCAAGATTTGACAAGTATTCCCCGTTTACCGAAAGTCATTTACTGGTAGGTGAGAGGCCTTGTGGCGGGCTGGACGTAACCTTTTGTCCCCAGGAGTGTCAATACCTCACCACTGTGACTGTAATGACTTTCGCTCGGTGGTAGGCTATCTACAAGGTCGCAAAAAATTAAATAAAAAAATTGACGCGGATGTGCGGTGTGATTTTTTTATGTTTTTACTTTCTTTAGCGATTTTTCAGATATGGACGATTGCTTTTTTTTTTAACCAAAAACAACTCCAGTTGCTTAAGTTTTGTTGTGGAAAACAGTACCTATGTTTTAATGGAAGGTTAAAGGGTCATGCTTCCATGTTGATTTTCCTGTACGACTCAGTTTTGCAACATTAGTTCAAACTATGTGAATGTTGCAAAACCAATTTTCCAGCAGTTTGCTGGATAGTAGGGAAAAGGTATATCCTTTTTGCGCAAGTTCAGCATTGTTTTCATTTGACGCTATTTCCAAAACTTGCTTTACTCGCACAAAAAACAGCTTCTGGCAGTGATCTGACGACGGTAGAATAAACAGCTGCTCGCAGCGAGAATTCAAAATCCAACGTGGCGTCCATTCCGGGGTTATCGAATCGAAAACAAACCACCGAATGCGTCATTCAGAAATCAGTCTGTCGTCTTGTACTGCAGTAAAAAAAAATTGTAATTGTTTTCTCTTTATCATAAATCGACGCTGTCATGTTGTACGCATCGTACGTCGTGTCGCGAGGCAACAGAAGAATATGTGCGTCCGCGTTGTTGCCCTGATTAGCAGTTTAGACAACTCGAAAGCCGCGCGCTCAGGTAAGGGGGAGAAGCAATCATCAAATTTAGCATTTAACCAAGAATAAGCTAGTGAGCGAGTATAGGCAGTGACATTTGCCGCCATATTGGCACCAGATTGGCACCAGTATGGGTTTTGGAGGGCATAACTACAAGGTGCACTACATAAAAATGGCGGGGAAAACAACGAAAGAGCGGATTTCTTAGGCTTAAAATAACGTTGTTTTCTCCAACAACAAAATACGCGCGTTTTAGGTTTAAGAAATCACTCTTAACAGCATCGGCTTCAGTATGACGCCCTTCTGTTTCTCTCTGCAGTGCCCCTTGCAGCTAACCCATTAAGGCTCCACGTCGTGTCACTGCTCTATACTGTGTTGCGTAAACCCACAGTTATTCGGCCGGCAGAGCCGACAGAGGGTTAGCTACAACGGTGTCACAAGAGCATTGGAAGAAAGCCAACTCCCGCTGTACAGGGGACACGAGACCATCACAATGCTCAAACGTTCTCTTTCGCTGTGGGTGGCACACCAAAAAAGGAACAGGAAGGGTGTGTAACCCATGGCTTTGGTGGATTCTTCGTAAAACTAAAATGGTCAGCGTAATTTATTTTTTATTTGTCAATGCTCTAATAATTTTCCTGAGGGATGTTTCACCGTTTGTTATAGGCGACTTGTGTTCAAAGAACAAATACCACGCCGGTGGGAGGAGGGGAATGTTGGTTCATTTGCAAGGGTTATTGTATCCCCAGACATCATGTCTGCAAGACTTGACATGCATGTAAGAAATGTGTGTTGTTTATTTGGAAGGCGGCGGGAGCTCTTGGAGCTCCCTCAATTTCGCACCATCACGTAGTGTAACCATTCCCAACTAACTACCGACTATTAGTGTGCTCGAATATTATTCATTAGTGTTCTAAAATTAAAATTAGTGCTCATTCAATCAAAGAATTATAACATTTTCAAAGGGGGTGGTGCCAAATTGGTGCTGACAGCACCACCTGTCAGCATGACTGGATCGAAATAAATATACCCTGCAGTCATAATGTTTTTTTTTTTTATTGTCGTACGATTTAATTCTGTGGACTCCTCGACCATAGCACGATTTACGGACACCCCTACCGCAGCATGCGTTTTACGGACTACCCTACCAGAGTACCACCGTGGAATGGACGACATTTAAGTAGCACTACCACCGATTGAAAATGGAACGAAAATACCGGGGCGCCATCCAGCGATATTGTTAACGTGTATAGTACGCTCCCAGATGCACAAGGACGTACCAAATTTTCACTCCATAATTAAGGAGGTCGTGGCTTGTCTGGTTCATTAAAAGAAATGCCATAGTACATTCCTCCGCTTGACGCAAGCAAGTGCAAGATAGTGCTAGATAGTACTAGACAGCGCTAAATGTTGCCAGATTTTGCCCACTTCTGTGATAGTGTTACTTTAAGGGGTAGGAGCGGGGAAGTTGTTGAATATTATTTAATGGACTAGCTCACTAATATACCGATGTCATACAAGGCAGGAGAAGTTTCTGATCTTTTAGGGTTTTTTCTCTTTTTTGTTTTGTTTTGAGAACGTTCCTAAGGTACCAAAATGGAGGACGGAAATGCCCTTAAAGTATCCAAAAACGTACGCCTCCGGTATGGGAGGAGGCGGGGGGGGACGGAAACTCATGATTCCCCTTCTCCCCGCCCTGCTAGTTCATACCCTTTCAACTTAAATTTTCTTGGCGGTGAGGTTAACATTAATTTGTTTTATTTTATTCTTTAAACAAACGTTCGTGTTCATTGAAAAAAATGGAGGTGGGGGGGGGGGGGTGTCGAGTGGGCTGCTCTCTAAATATTTTCCTGCGTATGCCACTAATAGACCTATCACGTTTATAATACTCGAAGTAGTTATTAGAGAGATAGGTTTCATTCCTTACCACTTTCCTAATTTTTTTTTTAGGGGAATTGAGTACAGACGGAGATCCACCATCAGATGCATTTTTACTACATGACAATGGTATAAATTGCGACTAGATACTCACAAAGAAGGTGTTTTAATATTGCCCCAAATTCATGTTTTATTTTTTTCGGGGGATATTCTTACCGGGGATATTTTTTTCCAGGGGATATTTATATCGGGATATTTATTCCGGGGATATTTATATCGGGATATTTATTCCGGAGATATTTATTCCGGGGATATTTATTCCGGGGATATGTTTTCCGCATACACTTGAGATTACCACGGTGTTTAGTTAGAAGGATAATTGTTAGAGCAAATTGTTAGTCGAGGCAACAATGTGCCAATTTCAACTTCTTTTCAGGGCAACAACGTCTCAGTTTCAACTTCATGCTAAAGAATTGACACACTCTCACGTTTTCATTGTTCCCCTTCCGGGGGTCGTTGCGGGTGCTTCATTTCTGCTATGAGACTTCGGTTTATAATGTAAGATCTAAATGAAAACTAATTGTAACACATGCAAGAATAAACTCCAATTGTTGTCAAACGGTAAGAATTGATACCTTTAGAGATAATATATTCGTGTATAAGCGCCGAACGTCATCTTCAACATTTCCCAAAACCCTACTGACTAATTCTGCCTTCCCACAATCAACTCCACACCAACCCGCACATACAAGTGTTGCTTCAAGCACTGATACACCTCGCACTGTGGACATCATTCACTGTGTACACTGAGCACTTGGGAAGTCTATAAGTCAACAACAACAAGCAGACACACAAACAAACATTGTTACCAGTACTCATTGTTTGTTTCCCACAAATTTCTATTATTAAAACTTTTCCATTCTGTTTGTCGCGTTCTTCTGAGAGCCGAACAACAAGATCAGTAGCCCCAGGAAACACGTTTAATTTTTTTTTTTCGTTGCAGATTCGCTGCACAATTTTGGAATGAAATAGGGTCAACTGACAACTGCGTTAAGTTTACGTTTCCGGGACTGTTCTCCATCGATTAATTCCATGTTTATCAGAGCGTAAAATCAATTCTGAAGGACGATATCCTTGGAAATCCTTGGTGGTTTATTTCCTAAACTTCTCACGGGACGGAAAATAACGAAGATGCCATTCATCAGTAATCGCCTTTTATGAGGTACTGACACCTTGTTTACGGACGTCACGAAAACTGTGACACGGGAACAAGCAACACCCCCCCCCCCCCCCCCCCCCCCCCCCCCAAAAATAAAGACTCGAAGCTACGGCTTTCATCAAAACAACCCGCGAGAAGATGATGGAAGGGACCAGAGAGACCATTGGGTCTGATGTCCAACCTACTTAGCACCACTTAGAAAAAAAAAACATTAGAGCTTGTATCCCCATACTCACAGCTCTGAAGGTACACAAATAAAAATGGATTGGATGGTTCGAACGCAACGAACTAAAATTTGAATTCGAATTCCAGGAGACAAGGACTGTTTTGACTCAATGGTTATGTCAGAATATGAACACGGTTTGTGTTCGAAATATTTTGTTGTTTTACATGTTAAGTCTGTTTTGTGCGAGTGGCTATATGTGTATTTTGTGTGCATTTACAAGTTTTGAAACAATCTGACTCCCAGTTACGGCGATTAGTGGCATGTGTTTGTGTTTGAAGGTTCCTGTTTTAGTTCGAGTTCGTGTGAGTAAATACGTGTTCATTTCGTGTATGTATTTGTAATCTTCGATTTTGTAGGCGCTTTGCTGTGTATAGCGTCTGTATTGTATGTGTTCGTGGGTTTCTGTTTACGTTCTGTTTCATGCGTGTGCATATGTTGTATTTTGTGTGTGAAGTATCCAACCGTTTTGTTTGATTAGCGATGTACATATATGCGTGTGCATGGAGGCTGGCCTTGTTCACAAGCCTTGTTCCCTGGAATTGGAGTTCAAATTATAGTTCGTTCCGTTCGAGTGAACTCTAGTCCGTTTTTATGTATGTACCTTCACAGCTGTGCATGAGTATGGGGATACGAGCTCATATGCTACACAAGACTTATTGGGCTTATTTTGTTTTAATCTTGCATTCAGCGTTAAGTCGAAACCCGGTTGTGATTGGCGCTAAATAATAACGGACGCAGAGGACGTAGTGAAACGCCTAAGGGACCATCATGAATGGCAGGCTTGTTTACGGAGAAGTCTTTCCGATCCCCCCCCCCCCCCCCCCTCTCCCCCCACGTTATTCTATAAATATTACGTAAAAAGCCGTAGCTTCAGATTTATTTGAAACCTGTGTGTTTGTGGCTTTTCTGGGAAGGAATGGTCTTAGGAGAAGGTTGGGATTTATAGAATAACGTGGGGGGAGAGGGGGGAGGGGAATCCTTCGCCGCGTCTGACCGTGTGTCCGGGTGAACCCATAGACAACAACAACAAAAAAGAACGTAGTTCGTCAAAACACACAAACAAACAAACAAACAAACAAATGGGATGACAAAAAATGGCCCGAAGTTACAATTGAAAGAAAGGAATGGGACAAATGGATTTCCAAATCCATTCCTCCCCGTTTGTCATTTACGAAAAGATGGATAGATAGTGGTGATATATATCAAGACGTGAGGTTCTCTCCCTCCCCACACAAACACAAACACACACACAATGCACACCTCAAAACGCCTGCTGTCGTAAAAGAGGATTTTCGCGTTGCCGCGCGGTAAAAGGTGTGGAAACAAAGCAATCCGGAGAGAGAAACTCATTATTCTTGTCACGGACCAGCGACCACAGTCAGACAGCTTGGCCGTTTGGCATTTGGCGAAAATCGGGGCCCGGGGGAAGGGGGGAGGAGACAGAAGAAATGGGTCGAAACAAGGAATTGTGAAGAAAGCTTGCAGACTTGTGACAGCACGTCCGAAGACTTCCTACTGTGCAGTGAGGGTCAGTAGATATTGCGCAGTATTGCACAGTATAGAACGGTATAGGCATTACTATGCTGTCTTTCGGGATGTTGCATTATTATGATGTCCTATTGGGAATTTTTTTTTTTTGGGTGCTGCGCTGTGCGGTCGGCTTAATTTGTTCTACTACAGCGACTGGGTTACCAGAGCTTTCAACTGTTATAGGTTATCTCAGACGGTGCCGACCTTGTATGGAATGAAGGTAAGGCAGTCTCATTGTGCTGCGATGCAATGGAGGAATTGTTGATGGTGATGAGTGTCACCAGTCATCATACTATTCGGTCGCTAGTCGCTATACTATCGCAACACTGGGGAACCTCGTAAAGAAGGGTTGGGGGGTGAGTAACATCTATCTATCTGTATACATACAGGGTGAGGCAACTCAAGTGTTACGAACCGATGTCCTGCGAATGGCTAATGAGAGAATAATAATGATAGAAATGCAATGATGGGTTTGATGGGGGGGACGTTTACTTCTCGGCAGTTGGCTTCACTACAGTGCAGCCAGCATGTTCAGAGTTAGCTTTTAAACACCATCGTAACTATTTTATTTATTCTTCCGATTTTTAATCTTTTTTTTTTTTTTTTTTTATTCGTATTGTTTCCTTCCGTCCAACTTTCTAATTTACTTTTTTGCCGTATCGTATCTCGTTTGGAAGATAGCACAAGGATGACCTTGAAATATGAATTCAAAGTCATTCCTTTTTTTCTCGAGTAAACTTCCCCCATCACTCCATCATTGCATTACTATCATTACTATTATCTCATTAGCCATATCGGCTCGTTACACTTTAGTTGCCTCACCCTGTATATACATATTTACAGAGCTCTGACCATAATTGAGGGGGGGGGGGGGGGTATGAAAGGGGGAAAAATTGGTCCTTAAGATAAAGGACCACTTCTTCTTGCGCTTTCAGCATAAACAGGTCACGGTCCGCTTCCTATTCTTTAAATTTTCAAATTCTCGGTTATTTTTTTAATTGTTCTAATTATTGTATTGACTTCGGCAGTTTTGCCTGTAATTCGGCTGTCTGTTATGCAATTTTAAGTGTATTGTGTTTTTTTTTTCCTTTGATAACGCGCTGGAGTTAGCTCGAAACGTCGAGTTGTGATGACATTGTGTACTTTGTGGGCTTCGCTTTTCAACACACAACAGTTAAACACATACACAGACAGAAAATACATCTTTTTTTCTTTCTATCTCTCCCTGCAAACATTTGTCACTCGACAGGGCCAAACCCGACGCCATTTTTCAAATTACAAAGGCTTTTCTGCGGGAAATGTTGCGTTGCATAAATGCGTTCAAAAAACTGCCTGCAGTATGCAGCTAGCGCCGCCACTGCTGTCACAGGATAAGTTTGCGGCACCCTACCGCACTATAAAATCTCACGTTACGAGTGCTTTGATGCTAGGCCCCACCCGAAATGTGACAAGCTGCTTAAAGATGATGGAGAAAATAAAACAAGCAATGAAGAAGAAGAAGAAAAAACACAAAACCTCATCTATAACACTTTTACGATAATGAAAATGTCTGCCATGATGGGGATTTTATTTACACTGACAAGCTTGATACATGACGCTGGTAGCGAGACGTGGCATCAGCGATCAACTGTCACCAGACGTAAGGACTTAGGACTGGTGATTTTGATCGCGTCAGTCTCTGGGAGTTGGGGGGGGGGAGGGGGAGGGGGAGGTTGATTTAGGAGAAGGAGGATCACGCAGTGCTATTCCCTTGATTTTTATTGCTAAAAACGGGACAAGTCTTTTTTTTTATTGAATTTCGCTCTGAGGCATTAGTTGGAATCAATAGTGAAATAAAACATCAAAAATTGAGCCTGCGTGCGTACACCATGAATCCGATCCGCTTGTCATTTTTCAGTATTTGTAGAACTAGGGATGATGCACGGGTTTGGTTGATATGAAATTGTGCTTTTATTTGTCAAGTTTTCTTATTTATATAAAAGTTCAAGAGACTCGTAAAATGTAATACGTATGCTATAAAGGGACACCCGTTCTGCCTTATAACATTCCGCGTGCCAAATTACAGCTACGCGCCGATCATCATCCGAGCAATTACAGTGCCAAGGTCGGCTGGGGTGGTAGCTGCGTTGGTCACACAACTGCTGTCTCGGTTGGCTTTGTGAATAGTACACGGGACAGAATCAAGTCAACGATTATGTCGTCACAAACCGGAATGATTCTCGTATTTTAAAATCACAATTTATAATTTTCTAGGCTAGTGTCTTATAATTTTGCTTCGGAGATTTATTGGAATAATTAATTTTAATTTTTACCGCATTAGTCTATTGATTTTAGATCTCATGGTAATTATTAGAATTATTATTACATGGTAAAACTTCCATGTAGTAACGGATTAGTGTGGGAGTCGACTGGCAACCACACATTCGGTCAATTGAGACCCTTATGCCAAGGTCAGTGGCCCCAGTTGTTGCACGGTGCAGCCAATTATGAATGTACATCGAGACGACGATTCAGTTGGTGGATTTTCCACCAACTACGCCTAAAGCATAAATTGGTGTTTTGCAGCCACACTTAAGACACGTTTTTCGGCAATTTTTGTGAATTTTATTTTTTATTTTTTTTTTGGCTAAATCTATTGCTTCGGTTAACGATTTGCAAAGCTGACAAAGTCGTTGACAATAATTACTAAATCGAGAGTAAAAATCCAATGTTTATAATAAGATCAATTTGTAGAGTTTACTTCGGATTTATGAAAGGCTTAAGTAGTTAAATAGCCCTCATAGATTTAACATTTTTCTGTCTTGAGTCAAAATTTGTCGTTCTTGATTTAGAAAGTGCCACTGATTTCATATTTTTTTTACCTTGTTCCTATTGAGTTAAAATTTGTCTTTCTCAAAACTTTACGATTAACAGGCAAGTTCTCTAGAAGAAATTCCAAGTTTGTTTTTATCTTGCTCAAAGATAGGGAATGATTTTAAAGTAGAGGAAGCCCGTACTACGCACGGCTGGTCTTAAATTCACCGTTTGCAACAATGGTACAATTTAGTTGCTCAAGTGTATGTCGATGTTTCACTGACTTAAGTTTCTTCAATCCGATTTTTGCGCACACTGGCTAACAAACGCTTTCACCGAATTAAGTTTCTTCAATGCAATTTTCGTGCACACTGACTAACAAACACTGATTTCCGTTTGCTTCGCTCACTCAATCAGAAAGCACCTCCTGTGACTCGGTGTCCAGGCACTGACATCTAAATATTTCCATGGGAAGTAAATAAATACGCTTTTATAGAACAAACTTGAAACCTTTAGCCCGGCGGTTTTGACATTTTTCTTTTCTGGGAGAGGCAGAAGGTAAATCGCCGGCAAAACAATGCCTCATGTTTCACTTACTGAGGTCTTATTGTTGCCGAACATTTTTCAAGATAGCAATGATTAACCTTGTGCTCTGCAGTAATTCTTGCGAAGTTGGTAGGAGCGTGCGAGCATGGGTCAGGGCCTCTGTAATTAAAGCGAATTGAATTGAAACAATTCAGCTCAGCTCTGAAAGCCCGCATCTACGAAATAAATAAGCCATTGTATCGTTTCTAGCTGGCAATTTCAAAATTAACAACATAGCTTAGTTTGATTTAAAACTATATGCGTTTAACTGAAACACGGAGTCTTTCATTTTATCCATCAACCATCAACGGTCAATAATCTCTCGTAGTAAATAAACTCAAATTCAAATTCAAGACATAACACGTGCACGAAGAACGAAAAGTGATTAAAGTGATTGATAGATTCTTATTTACTTTCCTCTCTGAAAGGTAGTGGGTTCTAAGATCTTATTATGTAGATTACGACAAAAAAATATTGAAGGCTGTCAAGGAAGCTAACAAGGAATTCAAGGCGCTTTCAAGGTCTTCATGCAGTTTGTGCAAACCCTGCTGGTTGCACTGCGTGCTGAATATTTCACAAATTTCAACCATATTCCAATCACGTCTAGCGACCGAGTTGAAGTCCATTTGCTGCATAAATCCTTGTTTACCGAACCTAACGCGTTTAGGAATTCACGATGGCGACAAATTCGATGAGGATTCATCCCTAAGGAATCCTCCTCCTCCAGGAATGGTCTACCCTTCGACGGGTTACGCAGAGATATGTTTGCGTAACTAGTATTCATTTAAATTCGTTCGCGATTCCTAAGCTCCTTGTGTTGTTGACTTCAAAGAATATTGAGACGCTATGACGTCTTAAGTCGGTGAAATTGCTTACATTTCGTCTCCTGAAAAACTTGTTTTTTTTGTATATCGTAAAATTCAGTTTTGAGAAAAACGAATTTAAAGACCGATAGCATCAAAACTTGTGTTTGCGACAGACTATTTTTTTTTTGTACTACAAATTTGTACTAACATACTTTAAATTACCGCGTTACCAACAGAGTAAATATAGGTGACAAACGTGACGAAAAGGACTTTTGGTTATACTGAGAATTTACATTTCTTGATAGTATACACTCATCCAACGGGAAGCCAGTAAACGGGAGTTAACCAATGGGAAGCCAGTAAACGGAAGTTAACCAATGGGAAGCCAATAAACGGCAGTTAACCAATGGGAAGCCAATAAACGGAAGCCACCAGCCAATCACGCTTACTTTACACCGATAAAACGAGCACATCGTATTTTATGAGATAAAACTGACAGCTTCGTCCCTCCATGTTGTTTTTAAGACCGAATTGTCTGGTTTCCTGGTCTTCGCTACATAACGCTAGTATGACAGAATCAAATTTAGTAAGCCTGGACAATTTCTAAAAAAAACACGACGTACCTGATAGACACGTGAGGCATTGATCTGGCTTACCAGCAACGCACGATTAATCTTTGGCTACCATGGTGACGGAACGATCGGGCCAGCATCAGCTTTCCGCCCAAACACGTCAGGCCTCCTCATTGCCACTAATATTCGAAAAGTGGTAGAAGAAGCAACCGCAGTACGTAAAATATTAAAATATTAAAATATTTGTATTTACGTTTAATTTAAGTGCAACATTTTAATATTTTACGTACTGCGGTTGCTTCTACTACCAAGTTTCGAATATTAGCGGCGATGAGGCCTGACGTGTTTGGGCGGGAAAGCTGATGGTTGTCCGATCGTTCCGTCACCATGGTAGCCAAAGATTAATCGTGCGTTGCTGGTAAGGCAAATCATGCCTCACGTGGCTTATTTTTAATGAAAATATTGTTTCTTAGATTTAAATAGAACACGATCCGCAACATTACTAATTTTTTTACCAAAATTTTTATTTATTTCTATTTCTATTTACGTTTAATTAAAATAAATAAAAATTTTGGCCAAAAAAATTAATAATGTTGCGAATCGTGTTCTATTTAAATCTAAGAAAAAATATTTTCATTAAAAATAAAACGCATATTAACTTTTACTGAAGCTCTGTGACTGGTACTGATGTTCGTCCTACTACAATCGTCAGCTGTCACGGTGAGTTAGGCTACTTTAGGCAAATTTGTGAGGGATCCTAGGGGAATCATAACTACTTTGGAAGCGGATTATCGTTTCAAATGTCACTCAAGTATAGTTTAAATATCG
This sequence comes from Lithobius niger, assembly GCA_023313725.1. Lineage (NCBI taxonomy): Eukaryota > Metazoa > Arthropoda > Chilopoda > Lithobiomorpha > Lithobiidae > Lithobius > Lithobius niger. Next base: position 13,482 of record JAHWFP010199619.1, read on the forward strand.
ATAAATTTTCTCAACTCCTCGTTACATTCCGAAGCTGATAAAAACACTTCGGGGAAGCGCTCGGTTGTAAACTGTTGCATGTCCATTTATTCAATTAGAAAACAAAAACGAATTCGTTTGATGTTTAAGTTAAGGTTTAACTGATCCAAGTCAAAACGGCAAAGGAACACAAGTAAACTTTCCTGTAAGGTTTCACATACCGCAGTGTACTGTTTAGTCCACGTGAAACCTTACTGCTGTAGTCACATGTTTTTACAGTTTTTACTTTAGAACACTATAGGTGAGATTGGTGCCTTCTACTTTTCTCCGTTGTAAGTTTGTTGCAACCACTTATCACCACTTTGTTGCAACATCCTGTGTGAAGTTGAGTAACTACGGCTGCAGCTCTTATCCCATGAGTCGTCCATGTTTTGGGTTTCAAGGTGGAATGCGCTTCCACGTGTCGTCTAGTTTGTTATCCCAAGTGCTGAGAAAGATTTTTTCCGCCTTAAAGACGATGAATACATTTCCAAGAATCCACGTCAGCAAGTGCAAGAACGTTTGTATAATATCTTACTTCAGAAGTTGAACGCGTTTTACCATACGCCCGGAAGCAAACCGTTGCCAAGCAACTGTATATGACAATAGCAGCTCGCCGCAACTTACGAACCCATTGTATATCACTTATGGTCAACTTTAAACCGGTCTTGAACAACGAAATGTGCATCAACTCAATTAATTTGTTCACTTTCTTAAAATAAACTCATAGCCATAAAATTGAGTGTTGAATACTTGGTCAAGCGAGATATGCTACAATACGTTATTACTTACGTGATTTCTGCCCAGTGTTCAATTTAGTCCAGTCAGTCACTTATACTGTTTATGGCCAGCGTTCTGCCAACTGTTCTGCCCACTGCAACGCGCCAATATCTCCTTACATCGCTCCAAATTCTGTGGTAGGAATTTCACCTTCGAACTCGTTTCTTTAGCTCCGTTGTTGTGAAACTTCAACAAATTTCAACAAAATCAGAACATTTCAGATTCATTTTGCAGGTAAGGAAGATTTAACCTCTGACTGTCTCCGATGACTAACAGTGAAATCTCGCAAATTCACTTAAAACCACTCTTTCATAATTGTCTGCTGTTAACCGTTTTTGGGCTTGTTCACACGCAATGCGATCATTTTTAACAATCACAACAACAATCTTTGGAACAGCTTAATGCAACAATCCAGGCATCAAAACAAATCTGAACGTTTGGGTGAGGGCGCGTCACGCAGTCAAGTTAACTCCGGAATTTTCATAAGTGCTGATCCCCGGTGTGGGACCCGGAATGACAGTAACTCCGGATTCGTAATTTGCTGTAAAAGTATCTGATATGATTCGGAATTGCGGTAACACAGACTTCCAGTAACGGCTTCTATCGTCGTGTTACCTTAATTCCGGGTTTTTTTTTCAAGCGTATTAACCCAAAGTAAGAAAAAAAACGGAGTTACTGTAATTCCGTGTTACTGTAATTCCGGATTTCTGCAAGCACTTTTAAAGTAAAATCCGTTTCCATACTCACGGTAATCCCGGTTCCCTTGCAGACATCTGTATTTCAGAAAAATCGAGAGTTAGCGAACTCCGTGTTACCACAGTATCGGATTATTTCAGACACTTTTAAAAAGCAAATTAAGAATACGGAGTTACTGTCATTCCGGGTCCCACAGGGGAATCAGCATTTATGAAATTCCCGGAATTAATGTAACTCCATATCGACACAATTCCGTGCCCCGTTTGGGCTGCAATTGTTAATGATCACTTGATGGGCTCCTCGTCCTAACCTTGATGGCTAAATGGAGAAAACTACTTACTTCCAATTCCTCCAGAATGATCAGCCCCCAAATACTGGAAGACGTTCCCCTGGCAACCATCACAAGAATGTGATTTATGCATGACAGTGGTACGGCTCACTTTAGCCTAGAGTCGACATTTTACCGTGATGGATGCTTTCCTGGTAGATAGATTGGTCACACAAGGCCTATTAGGCAGGCTGCTCGGTCTTAACCCAATGGGTTTTTACCTTTGGGAACACCTAAAGTTACTTGTGTACTCTGCCCCAATCCTCAATGTTGGTGAGCTTCCTTCGACGACATTTTGTGAATGGTTGCAGCACCCAGATTCGTACAATTACGGGTTTGTCAGTCCATGGAGAAGTGGTTTCAGAATTGTACAGCAGGGGAGGAGGGGTGTTCGTTTTGAGCATCTACTGTGACAAAATGCTTACGTTTAGTTTGTTTTCCATCGTAGAGTGTTATTGTTAACTAGCGGCTTCGCTCGCTCATTCCGCGTCGTCTCACTCCCCCCCCCCCCTCCCCCCCATTTAATTTGCCGTTCGGTTGGTAGTTGGCATCGTATGTTCGCGCTGCTGGCCGTTGCGTTCCGGGCGTAGTAGCTAGTATATCAGCGGGCCTTGGCTGCTACTTTTATGATTTGCCGTTCCATCGGTAGATGGCGGATATGGCATCGTATGTCCTGCTTGCTGCAGATGGATTTTGCTGCTGCACTGCCGATGACAGCGTTTCGCATCTTGTGTATTTATGGGTTTGTGTACGGTCACTCTTCTCTCTCATCCTAATCTTTCATTTTTCGGTTGTTTTCAATCACTAAGAACTAAGTTTTCTCCATCATTAAAATGTTGCCACATTCTGGATGGGAGGTCTTTCCTACAGTTTATGTAATTGAAATAGTGGGCACCTAGTTCGTTTGGATTTCGTGGTTCCATCCACCACGATGGCAATAAACCTGAAAGGACTTATAACTTCCAACGTGAATCTAATTTGGATCCGTGTTTATTCAACTTTTTAACTTATTTTCATGGGGGCAGTCAGCCTTGAAAGTATTTGATACAAAAGAAAAAGTCCTTTTTTGGCATTTTCACAGGTGCAGGAGGTACCAGCCACGTGTCTGTTCTCATCATAAATCAAGGCGAGGTCTTAGAAAGTAAGGGTTGGCTCAGACGACAGGGGCCTCTGGGCAGCGAAATGAAGTTTGGTGAATCGAATCCCGGCTACGTCACCTCAATGGAATACAACTCTGTGATAAAGAAAAGCTAAGCAAATCTGAGAAAACTATTGCAACGACTTTGTCCGTCCGTCCGTCCGTCGCTTTTGTCAACTTCGGAATTCGGTACCAGATGGATACGACCACGGTTTACAACGTTAGATTTAGTGCCAAAAATTCGTTAAATAACACGGCAAATTAAAACATCGTTACTTCCTTAAAACTAATAGATTTCTTCGACGTAACTGAATTAAATAATAACATTTGATCGTCGAATTAAAATCCTAATGATAACTCGCAGGCGTAAAAACAAAAGGATTTTAGCTTCGTTTAAAATAGACTCGTAGCATTGTTGCATGAATCATGAATAGGCTTACCGTCGAACCAAATTCTCCATTAGGCCTATCTGCTACTTACGAAATTAAAACTGCAGATAAAAAAATTGGGCCTGACAAATTTAAGTTACGCCTAAAATCAACAGAGTCTCTCCCGTCACCACCCTACTACCACTGACCTATATAGGCTGTTGTGCGTCACGTTGTAACATTGTAACTGTGTGCGCAGAGGTGCACCGTGTTGCAAAAATGAATAGGCTTACTATACAATCCAAATCTCCGTCATCTGCTACTTACGCAATTAAAGCTGCAGGTAAAAATGTGGCCTAAAAAGCTGACAATTACGCCTAAAGTGTAAAAAAAGCTTAAAAGCTAACACATTTTTAACCGGCAATTCTGATGGTTACTGCTTTTAGATTATATAATAGAGATAGCTGTTACAATGCGTGATAGAGGTGTGCGCTTCAACATTGGAAGTGGCAGAACTGTACAGAAGACCGGTTGGGACTAGCTAGTCGCTGTATCCGCTTGTTTACTCTTTGTTATTGTTTTTCTTGTACTATACTGATTCTCGTCCTCTGCAGTTTTCTGTGTGCGTTTTTTTTTTGGGGGGGGGGGGTGTATTTGTTGACATTTTACATTCAGTGAGCTGTCAAAAGAGGGCACAAAGAGTTCGAGAATTATGAACAAAAAAACCTGAACTTATCTGTAAATGGAATTTCAGATCTGCCTAGTTTTTTTCTGGAATGCTCTGATCCCATTTGGTCCCACATCTGCTTTAAAAAAAAATTCGTCGAATTTCCCTCGAACTCTTTAAAACTTGGAACTAAACCCGTCGGGAGAAACAGGCCTGTTTATCTAAGACACGCGATCTACAACGTGATGCTTTAGGTCAGGTCACATTAGATCGGCGTTGATTACACGTGACTCAGCTCCCAAATTAAGATGGGATTATCCCGGATTTAAGGGTATTACGTCGACATGATGGAGCGAAAAGTTTTTCAATTGAATGCAAAGATCCTTCTGGAGCTTAAGGGTGTGTCTCATGATGAAATAGTGATGGAGAAGGGGTTGTTTTTAAGCGAATTTTCTTCTTGATGGCGTAGCAAATCCAGCTTTCAGGATAAGAACATTAAAGGGACGTTGCTATTTCGAAACTCCTGTACGTGTGTGTTTATCCTTGACTCGAAAACTCCCATGGTGATATGTGAAATTTTGTTCCTGACAGTGATAAGATAACCACAAGAGTTTCAATGAGAACTAGCATTTAATTTTCGGCAAACATATTTTTTTTCTTTGTCACAACAAATTCACTACAAAATACAATAAAATACAAGTTAAGGTGGAGACCGAATCACGCTTCTTGTACTAGTGCCAATTTTCGATAAAAATAATTTTTTACTTGGTCACCTGTACAAACAAGACACACGTTGATGAGAAATGACCACAACAATGGTTACCTGCACCTTCTCTTCAACTATCTAGATAATAAGATCGTAGAAATCAACAGCACTACCACTGCTTTTAAGTAATCGGCTGGTAGGAGGGGAAAGCATTAGGGGAAAGCTTTTCAGGACAGCATGTTTCTCGAAGGGGCTGCTTCGAGACAGCCTTGAGCCTTATTTATTTTCGCTAGCGTGAAAATGAAGAAGGGAAGAATATAAAAGAAGTGACCATTAGAAAGCGGGAGGGGGGGGATCATTGGCGGTGGGAGGGGAGGGATTGTTAATCAGAGTGCGCAATTTGAGTCACGGGGGTGGGCTGGTTGATTGAGCCAAAGGAAAGAAAATCAGCGTCTCTTTGTTAGCTAGCCAGCGCAAATATTTGATTGAGGAACTTCATTCGGTGAAACATGGCCACACACATGAGCTACCACATCGTACCAGTGTTGCCAACCATGCATCCAACACGACCCTAGTAATTTAATAAAATCACTACAAAATACAGTTAATAGGGTTGGGGAGTGAATCACGCATCCGGCCAATTCCAAGATGGCGGATGCGTGATTCGTTACCCACCCTATCATGGTCTTTTAATTGTATTTTGTAGGGATTTTATTGTGAACTAGACGAAAAATTATTATTGCCGAAAATTAAATAATCGTTCTCATTGATGCTCTTGTCGGATTCAGGAACGAAATTTCACTTTTCTACCTCTTCAATCACAAAATAATTGGCGTTCCCATGTTAATCTTCTTGTCTTTTACAGAAACAATTTTGTTGGGGAAAACCCGGGATGTTTAACATGCCACAGCAGACACGAGCGTGAGCGCATATCCTGGGTTCTGCTCTTCCCATCAGAAAGTTGTCCTAACCGTTCGGGCACCTTGACGCTCCCTCCCCACCTCCATGAACGCGTTGAGACGAGACTTATTAGTCGCGACCGAATTCCTTATAAATTTCGAACTAAGCAAGCTGAACGATTGTCGTTTTCGGGGGAGGAAGGTCGATGAATCGCCCTAACACGTCACCTTTAAGTCTAGTTTGGCGCTTAAAATGCACCTACTAAAATTGGAACCTGTCGACGCCTGCATGGGTTCACCGGTGAAAGGGGAGGGTTTTCTCAATTGAGGCAATTACCCCCATTTTGCAAATGAGCGTTCGTGCAAGGTGTGGGCGGAAGCTTCATGAAAAATGCAACGGTTAGGTCTTTTTCTTTTTTCTATCACCTTCAGTGAACCGTTCCATTCTCCAACAAGGTAGGGTTCGAGTAGAAGAGAAGATGAAAGTCCCCCCCGAAACAGATTGAAGATGCTGGTGGGGGGGGGGGGGGGGGGGGCATAGAAAGCAAAGTCTACATACCGTGCGCCAAATTCATTTACAAGGCGCTTAGTGTTGAACATCGTTTCAGAGCGTTTGCCAGACATAGACGCTCGCCACGGTCAACCAGGTCATCTTTTTGCATACGCAGGAAACCGAAAAATAGCGTTCTTGGATGTGGATTGTGGAGTGGGGAAAATTAGACTCCTGACCTTTAAAAAGGTATAAAGTACGTATTTGTGCGCGGCGTATCTTGAGTCCTGCAAGTATTTTATGAGCGGCTACGTCTTCCTGGAAGAGGCGGCTTTAATCGACGGCCGCCATTGTTTTTGTAACCATCTTGGATATCAGCAAGGTACTCTGCTACTAGAAACGTATAATCGATCATCTGTGTTCCTTCTGCAGCGAACTCAAGATATGCCGCGGATACTATAAGCTCATTAACTGCAGACTTAGAAAAAATCCCAGGAAATAAAATCCCCGTAAAATAGCCCCCCCCCCCGGAAAAAAAAATTCCTTAGAGAGAAAATCCCCGGAACTTCTGGAATAAAAGTCGTGTGTTGTCATAAGCTGCCTTTACACCCTGCGCATAAGTGGATTGCGGGCAACACAGGAGACAACTAAATAATTTATTTTTATTGAAGTTTGGTGTGAAGTGTTTGTGCTTTTCAGGAGGAACTCAAAAAAGCTTTTGTCACTAGCATTTCTCATAAAATTTAATGAACGGTACTACGTCGAAAAGCTGAAAGGCTGGTCGAAAGTGTGTCTACAAGTAACTGCGTCTAAAATTGGCACCTTCTGTGCTTAAACATACAACAAACAACCGCAACCAGTTAGAAATTCTTTCATTATTAAAATGCTGCTTTCGTACGAATTTTCTTCCAGACGAACATTGTTTCGAGTTTTAGTCATGTAGATAAGACGATGCATACGTTTAAATTTTAGACCTGCTTCAGTTTCGATGATTTAAGTTTGATAATATATCACATCAAAATTTTCTAGTGGGGGAAGCGATAAACATGAGCATGACACCACAGCACCACAGCTCCATCTGTTGCCGCCACGGATAAATACGTTGCGCAGAACCAAGGCCGAATTCGGTTGCTTAGCTTGGCTCACTTTTCACTTTCGGTGGAAATTTGCTCTTCGCGTTTGTTCAGGTTGCTGTTCGTGTTTGTGATTTTCGTTTGTCTCTGTTCTGATGGCAACCAACGCCCAACACCCAAGCCGTTCACCTCCTACTCTCACAATCTTCCTAATTTTGTTGTTGGGGTTTATTTGCTGTTTAGCCAATCTGTGAAATGCGCCCCGCCTCCAGATAGAAGGTTTACGAAATGAAAATGTGGAGGTACGCCACGTCAGTGACGACGATTTAAAACGACGAAGTCACCAAAGAAAATTCCATATAATTGAACCATATATATGGTAGAACTTGACCCAACTGGATGCCAAAAGATCTCGGAATATGGGTCAATCGAATTTAAAATTGTCCGCCCATTATAACTTTATTACAATGAAAACAAACCGCCAATCCATCATTGTCCGTCGCTGCTTTAGCTATGGAAATCTATTCACCTATATATGGGCATACAAGGTTTATGTACGTCCTATTTTCGAGTACGCAAGCTAGGTTTGGTCTCTATACCTGTTAAAGGATATTGACACGGTGAAGTCGGTTCAGAGGCGATTCACTAAGACCATACCAGGTATGCGCAACGTACAATACTGCCAACGATTCAAGTCTCTTAAACGCAAATCCTTTTAAATACGTAGATTAAAAAGTGATCTTACTTACAAGCTAAATACATAATTTATTATCATTTGATTTCGTGTTTTATGAGATCAATACTTTATCACTCATTGAAATTAGTGACCCCGAAATTTAAACTTTTCCTGCATCCGGGTTATCCCGGCTTAGGATTTATTGACTAAGGAGGTTGCCAGTTCGAATCCGGGTCATGCCACTTCGACGAAACGTAAGGTGGTGACTTACTGCACTTCATTATTTCTAGTGTACGATTTTTGCTGTTTGGCTTCTTTTTTCCTCTTTCCTTTAGCACCTCGTGATTTACTAAGATTTAGTAAATTAAGTAATTAACTTCGTTATTAATCAACTATTCAATTTAGTAAACTAAGATACCGCTTAGTTGGCTACTGACAGCAGTGACTCAATGATTGTACATTCTGAGTCTGGTTACTGACTTCTGAGATTGAACTGAAAATGGAGCGAGGGACGATCGTCAAACTGGAAAATCGCATAATTGTAAGAACGTGTGCAGTATAACAATATAACGGAAAATCGTTAAACACGAAATTCATATAATGGAAAATCCAGTGGCGTAACTACAATGAGGAGGCACCCGCCTCCGGGCCCACCGACTTTGAGGGCCCCCTCACTGGCCCCAATTTTAAAATTGTTTGTAACCCCAAAATATGACAAAGTAAGTTACAGCAAAAGTTTCGTGGGAAAAAGTAGTGTCTTGTGTTACAAAAGATTATTTGTTTAATTTTTTTTTATGAACGGGAGGGGGAGGTGCTCCATTGGGCTGTTGCGTTATGTGGCAAAAGCTGCAATTTTTTTTTACGAAGGGCCTACACAGGGCTCTTGCCTGTATGGCAAAACGGCATTTTTTATGAAGGGGAAGAGATGGCCTCTCCACTGCACTGTAAAATATTTTTTTTGAGAGGGGGGGGGGGAGGGCGACCTCTACTGGGCTCATATTTTGTGTGGCATTTCTTTTTTAATGAAAAGGGCCCTCCACTGGCCTCTCTTGTAAGGAAATAACTTTTTTTTTTAAAGGGGCCTCCACTACACAGTAGCCTCCGGGCCCAAATTTTGAAGTTACGCCTCTGGAAAAATCGTCTAATGTCCCTGCGTCGCTCGTGCTGCCGCACTCCCTGCGGCTATACATATAACAACAGAAATAGCATCTATAATATTGTCAAGATCGACGTTTATCAGCTGTATTATTGTCCAGCTAGACGTTTATCCATTATACGCTTATCCATTATACGATATTTCGTTTCGATGATTCTCCAGATTTTTATTTAGGCAGATAATAGACAGTTGACCCATTAGACGGTTTTCCAGTTATAGACTTACGTCCGACGCCCCCTGAAAAAGGTAGTGTTGTTTCCCTTTCCCTTGAAAATTATGGATTTTTTTAAAATACATAAACACCCGTCTGTGGACGTTTTTACTTACAAGGCTTCGGAATCCCATAACTAAATGTAATTTGTGTCATGCTGCCTTTGAAACCATTCACAGTCTCGCGTTTTATTATGCCGATGAATTTACTCCACATGCGGCATGAATATTTATGTTTGGAACTTGCCATTTTCTCATCTTCAAAATGTTGAAACGAAAACTCGTTGAAATGCACACGTAGGTTTTTAATATTTTTCAGGTTTTTTTTTTCCTTTGCCAATGTCTAATTATATTGTTTGCGATTCTCAAAAATCCATAATGAAGTTCGTCATCCCACCCAGAAAACTTGAAATTTATCCTATTTTCCATGTTTGCTTAAAATAATTATTCGTTGGAAAGGATGCGCGCGCGCTTACTGATGCAAAAGTAAACTAATTACTTATTTATTATTTAAAGTACACGGAAATTTAGTCACACGTGCATTCAAGAATTGACTTTTAAAACTGAAGTACTTATTCTGCGTTCAGATTTTCCCATTCATTCTTTGCAAGTTCACAAACTTTTTTTTGCGACATGAAAGAGGCCGAAAAAGGCGTAAAGTCCAAGAGGCCGAAAAAGGCGTAA
>JAHWFP010199621.1:1570-11594 GCA_023313725.1 Lithobius niger
GGGAGGGGAGGTTTGCACAATAACTATTTTCTTCATCGATTTTGCAACAACTGAAAGAAGACATATAGGATGGACATTTTTATCGGTTAATCTGCACCCTTTTGTTGTAGACTGAGGTGATGTGATGTAGTTTTCCACTCTGTGGGAACTACACCAGTGTTTATAGGAGTTTGAAAAATTGTGGCTAATGGGGCAGCAACAGTTTCAGCACACTGCTTCGGGAACAAAGGGTGAGAACCATCACATCCAAATGATTTGGAAGTAGATTGGAGAACATTCTTAACTGTGTCACTTGTGGGAGAAGTGTGATTCCATGCTTGACATCAGTAACGTTGGTATTTTCAAACTGTCATAGTCAATAGCAATAGACCAGACTGTGTGAAAACTTTGACAAATTCCATAGCACTAGCAACAGGCTGAGTAACAATATTTTGATTTTCAGATTTGACACCTGCAATGATATTAGACTTTTGTTTTAATCTTTAAAGTGCTTGTACAAAAGGTTAGGGCTATCCACCACATTGTCCATCATTCTGGCCTCTGCTTCAACTTTTACAGATCGTATGCTGGCAGTTTATCTTTCCTGTCTCTTATATAACACTCCCAATTGGTAGGGGTAGGATTCGACTTCCAGATTTTCCATTTTTCTTTTTTACGTTTAAGTTTACTTAATAGTTCCTTTTTCATCCAATACAGAAGAGAGGTTTGCCTTTTAGTAGATTTTTCTGGTAAACAGGCTACAATGACAGTCTTAAGTCAATGACAGTCGTTGAAAAAATGTTTCATTGTTCAGTGACATCAGGAGTACCAAGCAGTTCATCTCAGTTGACGGATCTGAAGATATTAATCAACATGTAAGCAGCCTTGGAAAAGTTTCGAATGTTGTTCGGAATTGGTGAAACTACATCTTTCCAGACATCAAAACTCCAGTGAACAGCGTGGTGACCACTGGTGCCTAAAGGACGGTTAATGTAATTAATATTGGTTGAAAACTTGAGAGTTGTTGGTTATTAACAAATCCAACGTATTTGTTCGTTGATTTGGGCGAATTCTTGTGTATTCTTCAACGAGCTGTGCAAGGTCATGAGCAGCTAAAAACTCAATAAGGTTTGTGGAATATTGCGTGTGTGGAATAGGAAACTCATCCACTCATTTTATATCGGTAATTGAAATCGCCACATATAATAGTCATGCTTGGAGTCCCGAGCCCAAGAAAGCAAAATCAATGGTAGTCGGAAGACCACCTAGAAAATTTGCGCCACACACTCCACCTGTCCCTAACGGCCACCACACCAGCTTGGCTTTCCCAGAGCCCTCCGGGGCCTACCTGCGGGCCTACCTGGAGGGGGGAAAGCTGCGTCTACGATCCATTGGGTCCCACTTCAAACCTTCCAACCACGTCATATCCACCCTGCCTCCTCAGCTCGTTTCCTGAGCACTCAACACGTCACCAGTCGGTGACCACGTCTGTGTACAGCTACAGTAACCAGCTTTATCACTCTCCATCGTCATGCCTTGTCACCGAATATAAGAACGTCTATCCTGTCCGACAACTGAAGTCCGGAGTCAGGCCCACGACCGGGCCCGGTGTCTCCCCTCTCTTCTGTGCTTCACTTTCATTCAACCTTCTTCCATGACAAGGATCCCTGTCTGTGGTCCTCTTAACCTTTTGTCCATGGTTCCTGCAGCCCTTGAACCAATTGAGGGTAACCACGGTTACCACGGTTCCGCATCTAACCATTCGGATGCCACAGGTCGATCGACACACCTGTATACTGATGTTGTGACTATCACACCAAGCCACCCAAGGAGCAAAATTTCCAAGAATAAGCGCCACACGGCTGACTGGACACCCGTTGCGTGGCTCCAGCTCATCCCCTCCGCTCCAATTGCTACCACGGTACAGCATTACACCAGGAAGTGGTCGCTGCCCTGCAGGTCGTCCGACACACCAAACGCCAGCTCACTAGCTATTCTGACGGAGCAAAGAAAGAGGTCAAGTGCTGATTCTTGAACCACTCCTCCGTACCTCCTGACATATGTTGGCGACCCGCTCTGCATAACCACCATACCCAACTCATTTAAGGAGGACGCAAACATGGTCCCTCTAGCGTCACACTGTGCACTACCCCACACCCAGTGGTGCAAGTTGGAGTCACCGACAACGAAACGGACACCTGTGGGCACCCGGTCAACACAAACGGACTATCAGAACTAATCGGCAGCCTGAACATTGTCGATAAAATAAACGCGTATTACCTGATAGTTGTAGTTGCAGTGCGTGTGGCTGTTGTAATTTTGATGTTAAGTCTGAGGTAGTGCTGTTGAAGATGTAAGTTTAGAGTTAGGGAGAGCGCATGGCTGTCAGCTTTCTAAGCTCTAAATAAAAATATTGTTGCGCTATTTATTGTTGATGGTTAATACAAATCAGCAAACGTTTCAATGTATATGATTGAAGTCCTCACTCCAACAAAACTTTAAAAAAAATATCTCCGTTCTTATTCACAGATGTACACATTTGAAAAGTACTTTTAATTATTAAAAAAAATCGAAACACCAGGCAACTGAGCACAAGTTCATTAACAAAAATGAACTAAAAAAAAACTCAGAAAAAAACGCAAGCTCAAAATAAAAATAAAAAACGATTAAACCACTACTACTAGGAATTGGCAAAAATAAAAAAAATGCAACAAAATAAACAGCCAAAAGAAGGCATATCAGAAACAAAACCTACAAGGGTGAAAGAACCCGCCAAGTTTCAGCCAATTAAAGTGGTGATATCAGAACAAAAAAGGCTGCCACCAAGTTGCTACATTAGTTGCCAAGTTAATCCCAACGATTATTACCTCAGATGTTAAATCAAAAACTTGACCATTGCTACCGGTTGTAGCAATGGTCAGATTTTTTATTTAACCGTTGGTCTAATACTCGGTTGGAGAAACTCCAATCCAGGAAGGGGGGGGGGGGATTTTTTTCAGCCCACCGAATAGTTGCCACATTTTTTGTATTAGCAGTGTTAGCAACTTTTTTTTCCTGTATATCATTTGTATTTCCTTATATATCGATTGTGTTGATCTTGTTTTTTTTTTGCAAAAGTCTCATTTTACACAGCACCCACTTATACGCAGTGGAGGGAAACCGTTGAATGTGGTGAGTGTGAAAAGGTTTTTGTGCATAAGTCTCATATTAAGTAACATGCACTTGTACACAGTAGCAAGAAGCATGTGGTGAGTGTGGAATGATTTTTGTCCGAAAATCTGATTATAAGTCTTTCTGTGAGAAAAAGATTCTTTAGTGTACCATGCAGAGACATCTTGATTCCGTAGACAGTGCTTTGAAATTGCAATACTAAATAATCCAGACCTGCAGGATGAAAATCGTCGAAAAACACTCTACTACGACTCCTTTCAAATTCCCACAAATTCAGACGTGAGAGGAGTAGGCAAGCCGACAACCAAAATATCTTCCCCGTGCGTATCCTGTGACAAGACGCTTAATACGTCAATCAACTAACTTTCCTCCAGGATTTTGAACAAGTTTGGGAACTTTTTGAGTTGGAGAAAGACCTGGATGTGTCCGAAATATTATGACCTTGCTAGAGGCAAAGTTCTCAGTGTTTAAGTCAAGTTTTGAAAACTGGTCGAAAATTTTTTTTTACAAACAAAAAGAAATTCTTGCTTTGACATCGAGGATTTGGTGGGACGACTTAGTGCTAAATTGGAGATAATCTCCGGGGACCTGCTAAAGGGGCAAGTTGAATTCTGTACCGAAAAAACAACGAATAATCCAAGCATGGTAGCGCCTGAGTTGAGTGTTACAGGAACAGGTGAGATTGCAACTCTCTCAGTAGAGTTAAATCTTGTGGGAGATCGTAAGCGGTCAATCTGGTCTGCACATATAGACGCTGTTAAAGCTCGGGCTACTGAGGATATTGTTCGTGACGATGGAATTCGAGTTAACCAAGCAATGGAAAAAACATTACATTTAGAAGAGGAGAGCTAGATACAAACAGAACAGAAGGGGCACCACCGCTCCCAATTCCCTGATTGGCGGCGTAATTAGCCACCCAGGTTCATCAAATGGTAATCATAATCCTCCAGTGAGTAAATACAATGTGAAACCCATGAAAAATATACCTGAGACGACCGTAGGGCTTCAATTGATAATAACGCACCTCACGATGAGGCACGTGACCCTAACCCAAATGTGTGCTCACTTTGTAATTGTAAGAACCAAGCAAGAAATGAAAAATCTTCACGTAAAGGATACTGCGTTCAGGCTTCCGAACCCAGAAATGCTGAACAAATTAATTGAAGTATGCCACTTAACAAACCTTGGACCACAAGATCAGCAATTATAGGAGACTCGCATGTGCGAAATTTGCGTGGATTCTTTGTGATATGTGCGGGGACGAAATAATATAGGTCAATTACCCCCAAAAAGAATTGCTATGTATCTAACTTTTGTACGACGCTTAAGAGTGCATGTCCTGTTGCCCATATTACTATTGTCAGATTGTTTCCGAGACTGTGACAAGAAATTAAAGAGGTGGACCTGTTGGTAATGCACACTAACAATCTTATTTGTATCGACTAGAACTTTTCATTCGTAGCAATGGATTGTGAAATCATGAATGACTACACTCTTCTTGCTAGAGACAAGTTGCATCTCACTGCACGAGGAAAGGTTGTGCTGGAGTCGATGCGTGCTCCATTGGAAAACCATTCAATGTAATTAGGAAAACCCACTATGTGAATCCCATTAAGGTGGGCAGTTTTTTAGCATGTGCCTTTTTTAATGCGAGAAGTGTTGTCATTGGAAGTTTTAATGCCATGATTGAAAGCGATTGTTGCGATATAAATAATATGTATAGAGTTGAGTTACCAGTGGTTTTGGTGGATGTTGGGTCAGTGGTTGATGGACTAGTTATTACAATGCCCAAATTAAACATTTCATTTATCCTGTGCTATCTACCTGACAGTAGAGTGGACGAAGCGGTGATAAACGTGCAATTTTATAACAAAATCTTTAAATGGTAAACACTCTAATGTAAAGCTCGGCGACTTCAACCAGTCCACCGTTGACAGGGAACTAAATTGTGCTAGTGATCCACTGGATTAATGCAAATAAATGTATCCCCCTCCCCCGTTTCTACCTCTTTTTTGGTTGGTCGATTGGTTTGCGGGGTTCCCCCCCCCCCCTCCACCCAAGCTACATTCAAAAACCAATCTCCGGGAGCAGGGTTAGTTGGGTCGTGCCAAAAGCGTAATTTGAATGATATATGGACAAGCAACCGCCCAAGATTAAGCCAGATTATGGTGTTCTGACGTGACATCTCACACAATCTACGTGATTAGTACATGCCACAGGGTGATTCTTTGTAACTCAAGAATCGAGGTCAATTTTCGATGGCACCCAATGTCATCCCCCTTGTGACATCTACAATTCAAAGGTGCACGTGTTGACAGAAATTAACATAAAGTAAAATTTTATCAAAAAGAAAACTTTATTTCGTAAAGATACGTGAAAAGACAAATAACCATTTATGAGGATGAGGTTTTTTTCAATAAGGCTGAAGAAACTTAATTTTCAGCAATAGCCTATTAAAAAAAATCTAATAGGACAATTTTTGTTGGGTGGGGGAGGGAGAGAATTCCCCAAGATATCATTTTTTTTTTAAACCTATAAATGAATCATTACGCCTGACACGGATGGACCACCTCCTCACCCTTTTTGCCATACAATGGAAAGCTTAAAGCTGCTTGCTTCCATTTTAATGAGTGACATGATTAGCTTGTGTGAAAGTTTTGCATCGTGAATTTTGGTGACTTTCAGTGGCGCATCCAAGGAAGGAGCAGAAAGTCAGTTGACATGGCCCTCAAGGGGGGCTTGATACCCCAACCTACTTCTCTAAGGGACCGGTAGTAATTTATGTCTGTAGGGAGGGCGGGGTAGAGGAATTGAAAACGTGACCTCAAAATTGTTGATGATACCATCCCCCAAGACCCTGAAAAAAACTACCTTCCCCCCAGCCAAGGTCCAAAACTATTTTGACTCCCTCCCCACTGCAAACACTAAGCTTTCCTTCAGCCTTTTCAGGTTAAGTGTAGATGATTTCCTCAGGACTAATTAACGCATGATAGGTTCCCATTTTACGTGAAAAACGAGCCATGACTTAAAATATGTTCTTGGAAACATTAAAAGAAGCGTTCTTTAAACCATCTTTGGACCCAGATCTATGATTCATGATGGTAGAATAACTTTTGATGTAAGGGCTGCATTATTAAGGCAGTTCGAGTCAGCATGTTCACACCCTTCACATCAGCAACACGTCGCAACATGAAAAATACCGCTCGGGCTCAAAAAAAATGTAGAAAATGGTTTTAAAGAGCTATTCACTGGAGCACACTAGGAATAGTCAAAGTCTTACGAAAATTTACACGATACCAAAATCGACGTTCCAAAAATGGCTTTTTTCCTCCAGTTTGGTTAGTGAAAACTCTTTTTTTCTGATTCTCCTCCCCTTGACAGGCCTAGAAATGTACGCGTTCACCCCCCCCCCCCCCCCCGAGATAAATAATGACTGGGTCCCTTATTTGACTCCACCATTCCCCCCACCGCCTCCCAAAAAATACTAGATGCGCCATTGATTCCACGAAAGCGCACCTTACAAAACAAGACTTCGAAACACAGAATTTTCTCGTATTAGATAACTCGCGGGAGTGACCAACTAAAAAAAACCACCCTATCAGTCAGAGAGAGTGTTGGCCCACCGAAAATGGGAAAAACCGATGGAAAGTTCATCTAGCTTTCACCAGCGGAGTGATACTTCTTCGTACGTGTGATCTTCATCATAACTATCACGATTAGTTGATTGCAGCAGCGTGTTTGGAACTTCATATCCATCCGCATCAATAGGCGGTACGAGATTGGTTGGTGATGGCGTTTCACTGCAGGAAGGTGCTTCCTTTGGATTAAAACACCATGACTGAGACCTTGGGAGGAAAAAAAGATTAAGATTAAAAGATTATTATCTTCATTTATAGTTAATTGTATCAAGGGTAACGGCTCCACAAGAAGAAATTTATCGGCAATATTATGGCATAAGAAAGAAAAGAAAAGCAAAAAAAAGGAGACCCATTTAAGAAGCAGTGGAATTTGCAAATACAAGATACAATATGAAGTAGACAAAAGATAACCAAGGCAAGCTTCTGCCAGGCTTACAAGTAGTGCGGCTTGTCTCTCTTTATTATTTGTCACCATGAGAATGGTCAAGCATGTCAGCTAAGCCTACTATAGCCAGGGGTCCGACCCAGTAGTGCAGTTGGTGGAATGCCTCTGTCCTGGGTTAGAGTTCTCCCATGCGACAATTTTTATACCTATTTTCTCTGCCAATTTTTTATAATTTCAAACCAAATTTGGTATAGAGGTCTTTCAGGAAGTGAAAATGCATTCACCAAAATTTATTAAATCCTCTGGATCAGATCAGAAATCATAAAGCGGGTCTTTCCCCCATTTTATAAGTATGGATATCCTGATTGTGCTTCTCTAAAAATGATCGAAATTGGTTATGTAGTTCCAGAATTAAGGGACAAGACCACTTTTATGGTTTTAGACATTGTTATTAGGCAACAATGTAAATCACTCAGTACTAACCACAAGATTATGTTGAAGATTTAAGCACTAAATGAATGCCAACATTTCTCGCACATTTGACGAAACGTGAAGTGGAAGCATTACGAATTAGCCTAGTTTATTTTATTTTTGTTTTATTTTATTATTTTATTTTTATTATTATTATTTTTTAATATTTTATTTTTATTTTTATTATTTTTATTTTATTATTTGTTTTATTTTATTTATTTAGTTTATTAGTTTATTAGTGCTATTACGAATTGGTTTATTTTAGTGATTTTGACCTCAGCCTTCCTTGTTAAATCGAAAATTGTGGTTGCCCGTTTGGCTTTCTGCGATGAATCCCATAAAAGAAAACTTAAGGAATATCGCCAAACTTTTTCGTTTGAAGTCGCGATACCAAACTCTAAGCTTTTTGCCCAAGTTAATCCCACCGAGTAATAGTTCGAAGGTTAAAAGAAAATTTACTGCTCAAATTTCCAGTAGGCCTACACCGTTTGAAGTTGGTGGGATTAATTTGGCGAAAGAGCTTGACGTTTGAAAAAGCATCTGTTTTTGTTTGCAGAACTAAATTGTGAACGAAGGTGTTATTTTCGTGAGATGCGTTAACTACACGACGGAAAAAGCCAAATGGACCACCAAAATTTTAGCTTCAACACGCAAAACAAGAAAAATTAGAGGTTGTGCTTTTTTTTTGCAGGACAAAGTAAAATTCCTCTGTTTCCTTTCGGAAAAAAATACTTGTTCACGCCACTGGTTTGGATTTTTTTTAGGTTGGTGGAGAGGGGGTGGGAGGGGTGCTGGCGGGTGGCCGACAGTTAGACTAGCCAAATCCTCTAATATACTTAAAACCGTTGTTTCATCTCTTCTCATCCCCTTTTTTTAGGCACTGAAAGGAAGAGAATTGGGAATAATGAGAATTTCTACAACTGGGCAATAAATGTATCGTTCTGTATTGCTCACTAGCTCATTTTTATGATGGGACTTTTGTGAAGCATAATGCCCGAAAACCGCTGCCATTCTTAAACAATGCACAAGGGCATGCAGTAGCACCCATGGGCTATTGTTTAGGAATGGCCCAAAGCTGAGGACATTATATCCAGATGAATATCCTGCTCACGATAACAATTGAGCAGCGAATTTGTTGGGAATGTGATTGTCCGTGCAACAATGTTAATGGCGGGTTAGGACCAAATTAAAGTTTACATCATCAAGCGCCATCTAGTTCTCTCTATCGCAAGTAAAGGAATGCACAAACAATATTTTTTAACATAACAAACAAGCAAGCCACGAGCCTCCTTAATTATTGAGTAAAAATGTGGTACGTCTCGTACTCCAGGAAGCAAGCTGTGTAGGTAACGACCTTACTGCCACTAGATGGTGCCACAGTAAAACAAAGACAATTTCGTGGTGCCATCTAGTGGCAGTAATATCGTTAATCTTTACAGCTTGCTTCCAGATGCAAGAGGACGTACCAGATTTTTACTCAATAATTAAGGATGCATGTGGCTTGGTTGTTGTGTTAAAAGATATTTTTTTTTGTGCATTCCTTTGCTTTCTGTCAACAACCATTAGAGATAAGTGCTCAACTTTAGTTTGGTGGCCACCTGCCTTTAATCGCGCCGTTTCATAATCAAATTTATCGTTGTTGGGTGAAGGGATAATTTCTGATTTCCCTTGTTGGTCGAAGGAGACAATGCTCCACCAAACTAAAGTTTGCAACATCAAGCCTCAACGCTGTCTAGTTGTGGGTCTTACTGGAAGAAATAGCAGCGTACACAGACCACCGATAGGGCAGGGGCAACTTTTGTAAAAGGGCATGCTGAAGTTTATTTTTCTGGGGATTTTTTTTTTTTATTGTCATGCTGTCTCTCTATGTTATCAACTTTAAAGAGATAACCTTTTATGCCCATTTTTGCCCCTTTTCTGGCATTCTTTTTGCCCTTTTTAGGCTTCAAGGCTCTTTCTCTGGCTGCAGCACAAGCATTTATCAGTTAAAAAAATAAAAATAGAGCATATTTATTTTACAAAAAAGGGCATTTTTTTCCGAAAAGGGATGGGGCATGCCCCCCCCCCCCCACGCCTGCCCCTCTCCTATGCACGACATTGGGAAGAAGCAAAATACTGTATTTAATTAACTTTCTAATCTATGATCGTACTGTGGTCTTAAACAGAGCAGCGATAGTAATGCCATACTTGTTACGCGGCTAGTATCTGGAGCCAGCGGTTGAGCTAGCTGCAAGGTATATACGCAGAGGTAAAAACATTCGGATAAGCTTCACATGAGAAGACATCGTCTGAGCCCAGACTGTGAGAGCTTCTTCGACTAAAACAATTCTCCTTTTTTTTTTGGATTTGTTGGTAGCTGCTGCAATTTTTAGGTGCTCTC